>JADRCD010210089.1:0-12463 GCA_019843815.1 Montemys delectorum | reverse complement strand
AAGCCACAGTGGCAGGTGATGGAGGCAAGTGGTCACAAGGTCTCCACAGTCAGGAATCAGGAAGACTAACTTCAGTCTAGAAGCTAGTACGGTCTTCATAACACAATTATCCAAGCTAGAATAATCCCTCACATACATGGAAAGAAATTTGTCTTCTGGGTGATTCAAGTTGGCAGTCAAATAAATCAAAATAAATCATCACAGGAAGCTAACCAGATTTCTGATTTATAAAAATATTTACTAATTATTATGCTTTCATTTCAGAGGACAAAAGAGAAAGGAGGCAGGAAGGGCACTTCAAAGGTACTGACGTTGTTTCAGGTGAGAGATGAGGAAGCAAGATTAATTATAGATTCCAGAGGTTTAAGAGTTTGCAGTGATTGACGTTTCTAGCTTGGAGCAGAGGGTGGAGCTTGGAGGAACAGCAATCACAGAGAGAAGTACAAGTGGAACAGTGATTATGGGAAGGTAATATGTGGGGTTACATTTTCTGTCTTTGAGGCTTTCTCAGGATTGGGGGGTGGGAACAATTAAGATAGGAATTTCTGGCTTAGGATGTATCTTATTCAATAATAACTAAAGTCAAGAACAAGAATAATCTTGATTCAAAAAGCACATAAAAGGTGAGGAAAGCCAATACAAGGTTTAAATAAGAAAGGGTTGACACTGAGGAGAAACAGGATTGAAAGAGCATAGTTAGTTTAAGGATGAAAGACAAATAGAAAGGATGGGTGCTGCCAAGGGTGGTGGCGCACACCTTTAATCCCAGCACTTGAGAGACAGAGGCAGGTGGATTTCTGAGTTCGAGGCCAGCCTGGTCTACAGAGTGAGCCCAGGACAGCCAGGGCTACACAGAGAAACCCTGTCCCGAAAAATCCAAAAAAAAAAAAAAAAAAAAAAAAAGATGGGTGCTGTGTGATAGGATTAAAGAGCTATGTTATAGATGGGCAGTGATGACACATGCCTTTAATCCCAGCACTTGGGAGGCAGAGGCAGGTGGATTTCTGAGTTCAAGGCCAGCCTGGTGTACAGAGTGAGTTCCAGGAGAGCCAGGGCTACACAGAGAAACCCTGTCTGGGGGTGGGGGGAAGAGCTGTGTTACTTGACTGCAGTAAAAGAACTGATCACTTTGTTTTGTTTTGAGCAAGGTTTTGTTTTGCTGGGTTTGAGAATAGAATGCTGCCGGGCAGTGGTGGTGCACGCCTTTCATCCCAGTACTTGGGAGGCAGAGGCAGGTGGATTTCTAAGTTCAAGGCCAGCCTGGTGTACAGAGTGAGCTCCAGGACAGCCAGGGCTACACAGAGAAACGCTGTCTCAAGAGAGAGAGAGAGAGAGAGAGAGAGAGAGAGAGAGAGAGAGAGAGAGAATAGAATGCTATAAGTAATGCCATCTCTGGCCTTCATATGTATCTCAGGTTGGGCTGGAGGATCCTGCCTCAGCCTGAGTGAGTTCTTACCACCTTACTAACTGAATTGGATAAAACAGACTGCTGATGTGGGTCAGAATTAACTTTAGACATTCAGAAAGGATTTCCTTTTAGTGATAGTGCTAGAGATCAGAACCCAGACCCCTTGAATTTGTTAAGAAAGCACTCCACCACTGAGCTTCATCCCCACACCCTAATTAACTTTGTGTTTGGTTTTGAGACAGGGTTTCTCTGTGTAACTCTGGCTATCCTGGAACTAGCTCTGTAGACCAGACTGGTCTCGAACTCAGAGATCCAGCTGCCCCATCCTCTCCCCCACCCGTGCTGGGATTAATGGTGTGCACCAGTACTGCCTGACCCTAATTAAGCTTTTAATATAAATCAGTATAGATATTAATAGAATACACTGCCTGATTTGAAGGAGTTGGATGATTAGGCAGGTTGACAGAAAGTGCATGAAGTCCTGGGTTTTTGTCCTCAGTACCAGACAATCCAGGCAAGGTGGCACAGGCCTGTAAATCCAGAACTCCTGTAGGTGGAGACAGGAGGATCCCAAATTCAAGAACATCCTTCTATATAGTAAATTTGAAGCCAGCCTGAGCTATGTTAAACCCTATCTCAAAATAAATATTAAGCAAACTAAAAAGATGATAACAGTATCTATTGACAGGCAGGTGCTTGACTTCTAACACTAAGATTAAACCATTCTATAACATAGTGTGAGTCATATTGTTTTATTTTATAACTGAGATAACCCAAGGATGATTAAGTTGCTTAAACATTTTTTAATTGTCATAGTCACAGTTTAAAATTAGAAGGCTACATTCTTAGCTCTTTATCTCCTGAAGTTTTAAACACTAGTTAATATGTGTAAAGAAAACGGAAGAGCTTATACTCTTATGCATGGCTGTGCATTCATTTTTATCAGATTCATTATCCGAGATTATTTTGTAGCAGAGTCTAGATTCCAACCAAAACAAATTTGAGACAGGCTCTCTGTTTTATGTATCTCTGGCTGGCTACATAAACCAGGTTGGTTTTGAACACCCAGAAATCCTCCTGCTCTGTCTCTCGAGTGCTGGGATTAAAGGCTGTACTCCTACACTCGGCTCCAAAGTTCTTTTTCTTAACATTATGAAACACAAGCCGTCCGTTGTACAGAAACACCCAGGAAGGATATCTAATTCCAGGAGTCAGAACAGACAGGAAACATGTCAGATGTCAAGAAGTCCTTCGTATATAGGATACATAAGTTAGTACTGGAAAACAAGTAGTCGGGGGATTCGTTGGGGAGTGTGCGAATAAGTTAAAGCAAAACGCAGATAACAACACAGCACATACATAATTCTACGTAAACCAGGTGGGTTTTGAACACCCAGAAATCCTCCTGCCTCTGTCTCTCGAGTGCTGGGATTAAAGGCGTGTACCACTACGCTCGGCTTCCACCTGTTGACGAATGCCAAGAAATGAAGGTGAGGCTGAAGAGACCTCGTATCCAGTTCCACGATGCGTATGGTTTTGTACTCAATTCTTCAAGGCTAGGAGTGTCTTAACAACCCTAATCCGATACACGCACACGCACCCCACCAAAGAGTTCACAAAAAGCTTTCACTCGTCAATGTGCACAGTAAAGAAAAACAAGAGAGATAAAGTACTTAGAAGTTTCTTCTATGGAATGTCGCTGCCACCGAAAAAAGATGCGTTTGAAAACTGGCTACAAGGACAGGAAAGGCAGCTCTGCTGCTTGACTTCTGGCGTACTCTGTTGTCAGGGTAACCGGAAGTTTACTCTACGGCCACGCCCCCATCAACCATAGAGTACCGGAAGAGGCCTGAGCAGAGGAGATCCAAACAGCGAGAAAGCGGCTCCGCTGCGGCGTGGTGGGTGTCAAAATGACGACCTTAGTTCTGGATAATGGAGCTTACAACGCCAAAATTGGTTACAGCCATGACAGTGTCTCGTAAGTAGTCGTCGTCCCCGAGGGACACAACACGTACGCCTTGTGGTTTGACAGACTGAGTGATCCACAGACTCCATCGCGCGGTTCCAGTCTCGGAGGGATGCTCAGTTTTGAGCTGGGTTGGTTGGCTGGTTTGATGCTTTGAACTAAAATTGATTTTGATTTTTGTTTGGGACCGCGGGGCTCCGGAAGTGGAATGTATGTTTCGTTTGATAACAGGAAATGAGTTTCTCGAGATTGACTGTGGGGACCAAAGTTTATGAGATTTCAGAAATAGTGAGCAACGCTTTGAGCACGTTCGCCTTTAGGGAAACACAATTATAGGTTTTCATCGGATCTTCAAAAGGTTCAGTGTCCCTCAGCCTCTTAAATAGTAAAATCCACATTATTAGAGTCCAGGGAGTTTGAAGGCATTGGGCACCAACTTGAATAACTTGGTTGGTAAAGTCAGGAACTGTACGGTGGCATCTTAAGACGTGTTTTGTAAAATGTGTGTTTGAATAAATAGTAGACTTTTCTCAGTGCTAGAACCGAAACCTAGTACCTTGCATAGTTAAGTAGTACCTTCCCAAAGAGCTACACCTGCAGCTGCCTTGTAGCACTTCGGGGAATTCAGGATCACCTTAAACTTCAGATCCTCCTGCCTCCACCTCCTCCTGATTGCTAAGATTACAGCTGACGGACACTACTTAAGGACTCAGTAGGCATTTGACTGAATTTTTTTTTTTTTTTTTAATGCTAGGTTTTGAACTCTTTGCACGGTGAGCAAACACTACATTACTTAGCCCAGCCCATCAGCTTTAGTGGTGATAGAAGCCATTTATTAAAATAAGGCTTCCACATAAGAGTTTTTTCTTTCAGTAAGAATCAGGTACATGGGGCTGGAGAAATGGCACAACCAGTCAATTTCTTATGGACTTATTATAGAGGACCTAGGTTCAAGTCCCTGCACCTACATGGCAGCTAACAACTGTCTGTAACTCCTGTCCTAAGAGATCCCACATACCATCTTCTGGCCTCCATAGGTACCAGGCACACACACACACACACACACACACACACAGACACACACACACACACACACGTTGCACAGACATACATGCAGGAAGATAAATACCTATGCACATAAATAAATACATAAATAAATAAACAGGTGCATGTAAATACATATAGAGCAGGATTTTTTGTTTTGTTTTTAATGTGCTAGAGAATGAATCAAGGGCCTAGCACATGTTAGGAAAGTGCTGCACGACTGAACTATAGCCTCCTCCCCCTTGTAGTTCTTTATTGAGACAGGGTCTTACATTGTGGCCCAGCTGGGCATTGTGTATCCTAAGCTGGCCTCAAACTCATGGCAGTCCACCTGTCTCAGCCTCCTGAGTGCTGGAATTATAAGCATAACTCACCACTCCTGGCTACCTGATCTCTTGTTAAAGATAGAAATTGAGGCCCACAGGCAGACTTTACATTGAGAGTGAGAGACCTTGGAACACTCAGCCCTAAATGGGATGTCTCCAGCAAATCCTTCCCCTCAAAGCTCAGGGGGATCCTCAGAAGAAGAGGCAGAAAGAGTGTAAGAGCCAGAGGAGATGGAGGGCAGCAAGATAACAAGGTGCTGTCGTAGATACTCGGAGACAGTGGGAAATGCTAGCTTGTGAATACAGTAGTCTCTTAACTAAAAAGTACTTTTTAGGAACTAAATATTTGTAAAGTAATTCTTTATTTCTTTGCATCTAGGGTTATTCCCAATTGTCAGTTCAGATCCAAAACAGCACGTCTTAAAACATTTACTGCTAACCAGATTGATGAAATAAAAGACCCTTCAGGACTCTTTTACATCCTTCCTTTTCAAAAGGTAATCTAGTTATGTTTCATTTCTAATATTGTAAACCTATAATTGCCTCTGTGTGTGTGTGTGTGTGTGTGTGTGTGTGTGTATGTCTGTGTGTGTGTCTCTGTGTGTGCTTCTCGGTGTGTGTGTGTCTCTGTGTGTGTATGTATGTGTGTCTTGCTGTGTGTTTCTGTTTGTGTCTGTGTGTGTTTGTGGTGGGGATAGAGTTAGCGTAGAGCTTTCCAGCTTTCTGGAGTTCTCATTTTCTACCTTATTGAAGCAGGGTCTTGTTTCTACCACTGTGCTTCGTTCTGTAGGCCAACTGAGCCTCCAACTTCTGGAGACTCTCCTGTCTCCCCCTCCCATCTCTCCAATAGGGGTGCTAAGGGTAAAAGTCTGTGAGCCACTGCAGCTTCTGAGGATCAAACTTGTACTCTGTCAGATCTGTGTAGCTGGCACCTTTAGCCAATGAGCCATCTCTTCAGCCTATAAGCCTAAATTTAAAGGTACTTATTTTATTTTTAGTTGTGTGTGTGTGTGTGTGTGTGTGTGTGAGTGATGTGAACGTGCCATCCCAGCCCAGGGCTTGCGTGTGGCCACCAGGGACAGCCTTGCAGAGTTGGCTCTTCTCTTTTATCTTTATGTTAGTTCTGGGAATGGGACTCGGGTTGCCAGGCTTGTGAGGTGAGCTGCTTTATTCCCTGAGCCATCTTGCCCTTAATCTCGTGTTTAAAAATTACTAAACTGTTTTTTGTTTGTTTGTTTGTTTTTTGAGACAGGGTTTCTCTGTATAGCCCTGGCTGTTCTGGAACTTACTTTGTAGACCAGGCTGGCCTCGAACTCAGAAATCATCTGCCTCTACCTCCCAAGTGCTGGGATTATAAACTGTTATTGATAATTTTTTATTTTGTTTTGTTTGTTTTATTTTAGGGATACTTGGTGAATTGGGATGTCCAACGACAAGTTTGGGATTATCTTTTTGGAAAAGAAATGTACCAGGTAACAAGTTAGAGTATGTATTAAAATCTATTTCCATGTCTTTTTTTTTCTTTTTTTTTTTTTTTTCGAGACAGGGTTTCTCTGTGTAGCCTTGGCTGTCCTGGAACTCACTTTGTAGACCAGGCTGGCCTCCAACTCAGAAATCCGCCTGCCTCTGCCTCCCAAGTGCTGGGATTAAAGGCGTGCACTACCACCCCAGGCTTTTTCCTTGTCTTAATTCAAATGAAAAATGAGGACTCACATTTATAAACTTGAGTGTTAACATTTATAAAATTATAGTTATAAGTATGTAATCCGCTTGGATATAGATTTCCTAGATTTTATTTATTTACTTTTGGAGAGTCTTCCCGGTTGTCCTGGCTAGGCTAGGACTCGCTATGTAGAACTGAGCAGCCTGGAACTCTGCCTTCTGAGTGCTGGTATTAAATACACCACACTTAGTATGATCTTCTGAATATTTAGAAAATATAAGTAAATAAAACCTAAGCTCACTATTAGAATCTCACTTCCTGCTTCTACTATTCCTCTGCGTATGCCAGGGAATGAAACCAGTGGCATGTTGTGTGCTGGGTGCCTCCTCCGTCACTCAGCCACATCCTCAGCCCAGTTATTTCCACCATTATCAGATATATACCATCCTCTTTCTGTTTCTCAAAAAGATATAATTGCCTACATATCTGAATATATGACTAGTATAAGAATTTTAGTCAGTTTTTTTTTTAAGATTTTTTTTTACAAAATTTTGTGTGTGTGTGTGTGTGTGTGTGTGTGTGTGTGTGTGTGTATGTGTGAGTGTAAGTGCCCACAGAAGCCATGGAAAGTGTTGGCTCCTTTGGAACTAGAGCTACAGATGGTTGTGAGCTGTCTAGTATGAATGATAAGAACTGAATTCCAATCTTCTGGAAGAGCAGCAAGCGCTTTTGATCCCCCAACCACTTGATTTCTCTCTTCAGTCCTGAGAATGCTGTGATTATTTTCCTTCGATTGATTTATTTTACTTTATGTGTGTGGCTTTTCCCCCTGTATCCATGTCTATTTATACCACAGGCATGCAGTACCCATAGAGGCTAAAGAGGGTGACAGAACCCCTGGCAGGGATTTGAACCTGGGTTCTCTGGAGGAACACCCAGTGCTCTTAACCTCTTGACTATCCTACTAGCCCCAAATTTTGTGTCTTATGGTGTAACAAACTGAGTGGATGGCCAAACTTTAATCTACCCCAAGGATATGGAAAAACTCTACCTCTGTCACCCATGATATTGAAAGGAAAATGAAACTGAGACCATCCAGTTGCCAGGAGACCTGCAGCATGGGCACCTTCGCTCAGGCTAACCCTGAAGACAAAGAGCTCTGGATAAAGTTTGTAGACACTACCAGAATTCATTTGTAAGAACAGCCTTCACTGACAGGGCTGGGGAACAGTGTCTAGAACCTGGACTTTGAACTGCTGGTACAGAAAAGGCAAAGGGTAAGAGACCAGCAAGGCTCCATGTAGTCTGTTGAGTTTTCTGCAGGTAACAGTCTGCCAGAAAGCCCTTTGAAAACTTCTTGCTGCCTTCTTGTTCATAACAGCAGTAGTGGCTCCACTACTGGAGCTGCTTCAACCCTTAATTGTGTCTTTAACAGTTTGACAGTTGGGCAGTCCCATGTTAATGTTTATTCTGTTGAGGTAAGATTGTAACTAGATTCTGTAAGTTCAAATCCTAGGTATGGCCCTAAGTGACTCTGTGAACCTGGGTAGCACAGTTTTTCTGTGACTCCACTCATGTATTAGATGAGGATTACAGTCAGCATTCTTATTGTGAGTATTAGATAATTTTGTTTATTATACACACACACACAAAAAAAAAACATTTTTTGGTGATAATCACTATAGATTATAAACTTTTGGGATTTTTTTTCTCCTGTAGGTTGATTTTTTAGATACTAATATTATTATAACAGAACCATATTTTAACTTCACTTCAATCCAAGAATCAATGAATGAAATCCTGTTTGAAGAATATCAGTTCCAAGCAGTATTAAGAGTAAACGGTAAGTTAAAAGGCTTTACTGAAATTAAATTATGAGTAAGGTATAAGTGGAATAAAGAAACTCAAGGTCCTGAGAACTAGGCAGCAGCTCTTAGGTCCAAAGGAAATAAAACACAGAATTGTTATTTTAAGCATAGAACTTTAGTTTGGCCTAGTGGCACAGTCCTATAATTCTGGCAGCTTGGGAGGCTGGGGCAGGAGAATTGAGAATTCAGTTTGCTTGGACGGCAGACTGAGTACAAGGCCAATCTAAGCAACTTGGTGATAACCTGTAAAAAGAGGCTAAGTCATGAGTTCCAGGTCTACCTAAACTGTACAGTTCTGTCCCTGGTCCCTTCTTCCATATTAAAGCCTGCAGTGACAAAAGAAAAAGATTGTATTCCTTTCTTTACCTACCTACCACATAAGTGTGACTTTTAAAAATTGAAACATTGATATCTTAAGACAGTTATAAAGTGACTGGAGAGATGGTTCAGTGATTTAGACCACCTTCTGCTCTTACAGAAGACCCCCACTTGCTTCCCAGCACCTATGTTAGGCAAATTCAGCCACTTGTAACTCTAGTACTCTGGCCTCTGCAGGCACCTGCACTCACATGCACAGACACATAATTAAAAATAAAGTCTAAAAAAATCCCAGACAATTATACATACAATTTAGAGTTAAAATTTTTTTTATTAAAAGCTTTTTTCATTTGTGTGGTTTTGTTGTTGGGTGTTTTGTTTGTATTGAGACAGGGTTTCTCTATAGCCCTTGCTGCCCTGAAACTCACAGAGATCCACCTGTCTCTTCTCCTGAGTGCTAGGATCAAAGGTGTGCGCCACCACACTTAGCATAAAGGCAGCTTTTTGTTGTTGTTTCTGTGTGCCTAGTTGGCTCCGTTTCTTTATTATTTTAAAGTACTGGCATATTGCAGTATGCTCATCTTTCCCTCGGCATCCTGTTAACAGCTGGCGCTCTCAGCGCACACAGGTATTTCCGAGATAACCCTTCTGAACTGTGCTGCATCATTGTGGACAGTGGCTATTCCTTCACACACATTGTTCCTTACTGTAGAAGCAAAAAGAAAAAAGAAGCAATTATTCGGTGAGCTACATTTAATTGTTATTTCCTTTCTACTTTTATGTCACTTTCCTGCTATTTCTCAGGATGAAATATGTGATAACTGAACCAAAGTTGATTTCTCTGCTTTTAGGATAAATGTGGGCGGAAAGCTCTTAACAAACCATCTAAAAGAGATCATATCCTACAGGTAATACTGGACTTTGAAGTTGGAGAGGATGAGGTACTCAGCTAGAGGTTGACTAAATTAAAAAAAGGTGGGAGGTGTGGCTGGAAAGATGGCTCAGAGGTTAAGAGTACTGACTACTCTTCCAGAGGACCCTGATTTAATTCCAAGCACCTACATGTAGTCTAACAACTGTTCATAACTCTAGTTCCAGGCCCCTACTCTGGTCTCTGTGGAGATTGAACACAAATGAACAGACATGTATGCAAGCAAAATACATATACATAAAATAAAAATAAATGTTTAAAAATAAGTTAAATGATACTTTAAAGTTATGTTCAATTGCTGCTCATTTCAAATTTTATCCATTTATAAACTGCATTTAGTGTGTGTGTGTGTGTGTGTGTGTGTGTGTGTGTGTGCGTGTGGAATGTGTGCATGTGTGTGCCTCCATGATATATATTTCTGTTCTGTTAGGCAGCTGCATGTGATGGATGAAACTCATGTGATTAATCAAGTGAAGGAAGATGTATGCTATGTGTCTCAGGACTTTTACAGAGACATGGACATTGCCAAGTATGTAGAATGGTCATCTGTTATTTGGGAAATTGATGTTCAGGTGATATTAACAATTATGAAGTTTCATAAATCTCTACTTTGTCTTTAAGGTTAAAAGGAGAAGACAATACAGTCATGATTGACTATGTTCTCCCTGACTTCAGTACAATTAAAAAGGGCTTTTGTAAGGTAACTTTTTCCTCCCCCCATGAGGGTGGGGGGGTTTTGAGACAGGATTTCTCTGTGTAGCCCTGGCTGTCCTAGAACTTGCTCTGTAGACAAGGCTGGCCTTGAACTCAGAAATCCATCTGCTTCTGCCTTCCACCTGCGCCACCACTGCCCAACATAAGGTAACTTTTATATTTCTTTTTGTTTTATATTTTTATGTGATGTGTATGGGTATTTTGCCTGCGTGTATGTCTGTGCACTATGCATGTGCAGTACCCACAAAGGCCAAAAGAGGGTGTCTTAATTCCCTGAAACTGGAGTTACCAACAATCGTGAGCTACTGTGTAAGTGCTGGGAATTGAACCTCTAGAAGAACAGTCAGTGCTCTTAATTGCTAAGCTATCGCTCCAGTCTCTGAATGGTGATTAAAAACAAAATCATCCATAATATCTCCTTGTTTTTTTTTTTTTTTTCTTTTCAAGACAGGGTTTCTCTGTGTATCCCTGGCTGTCCTGGAATTCACTCTGTAGACCAGGCTGGCCTCGAACTCAGAAATCCTCCTGCCTCTGACTCCCAAGTGCTGGGATTAAAGGCAAGCGCTGCCACCACCCGGCTTCATAATATCTTTTTAAGTGACAACCTCAGCCCCATTTGCCAAGCATTTCTAGCTAGATTGGCAGGGTATGACAATGCCTTCCTTGTAGCCAGTTCTTGAGGCACAAGTAGATAAATAAGTATGTTTCTCAATAAGGTTGTGAAGGACAGACGCAACTGCAACGTTCCCATCGTTAAGAAGCAGTTTGTCTTGAATGTCAAGATAATTTCCCTTTGTCTTTGATCAGATCAGGAAAAGACCATTCTGTGTTGGTGAATGTGAAATCTGACCTGCTAGTTACTAGCTCGATGAGCACTCTTGGGAAATTAAAAATTTCGGACTGAACAGTGGTGGCACACACCTTTAATCTCAGCTCTCGGGAGGGAGAGGCTAACCTGGTCTACAGAATGAGTTCCAGGACACCCAGAGATACCCAGAGAAACCCTGACCACCACCACCAACAATATAAAAATTCTATTCAGAAATGTAAGGAGGTGGGCTAGAAAGATGGTTCAATGGTTAAGAGTAGTGACTGCTCTTGCAGAGGTCATGAGTTTACTTCCCAGCAATGACCTGGTGGCCCAGAGCCATCTGTAATGGGATCTGAAGCCCTCTTCTGGTGTGTCTTAAGAAGCTACAGTGTACTTGTATATAAATAAATAAATAAATAAATAAATAAATAAATAAATAAATGTAAGGAGACATAATAATGTTCATTTAAAACTGTGGGAAATTAGCAACAGTGTAAACATCTAATAATGTATTCATATAATGAAAACAATGCAGAGCTACATGATTGGCATGGCTCTACCCCAAAATGTAATATATAATAAGAAACAACCTGCCGAGCAGTGGTGGAGCACGCCTTTATTCCCAGAACTTGGGAGGCAGAGGCAGGTGGATTTCTGAGTTCGAGGCCAGCCTGCTCGACAGAACAGCCAGGGCTATACAGAGAAACCCTGTCTCGAAAAACCAAAAGAAAGAAAAAGAAAGAAAGGAAGGAAGGAAGAAAGGAAGGAGGAAAGAAAGAGAGAAAGAAAGAGAACAAACCTATAGAAAGGTGTGCATACTTCAGTGTATATAGATTATTTAGAATACAGCAACAATAGCTTAGTTTAATATAGTTTCAAAAGATTATGTGAGTGATGAACATTGGATTTTAAAAGACATAATTTATTTGTCAAGTTGCATCAAGCTGTCTAATGGGTATTTGTATTTTATGGAAGTATTTGTACTTAGCATGCCTGAGATCTTTTGTTTTTTCCATATTATAGAGGTGAAATACAGATCAAAATTTAGGAAGGAAAATTGCCCCAAACATTTTGACTGCAGAGCTGACTCATTAGACATACTTGACCATCTGCATGTTTTGTATCCAATTATAATTAAAATCGAGCGATAATAAAAGATGCAGTGGAGACTATGACTCAGTGGTAAAATTGTCACTTCTGCAAGGATGGTGCCTGCATCACATCACAGTGATTTCTAGTCTCTCTCAACTGGACTCAAGAGGGCATTAAAAGCTGTGTGGTTTCTGTTCTTCCTAGGAGTTTTTAGTTCCTAAGTCAGAAAACTTAAATTTTTTTTTCTACATAATGGACAGCCAACTAGAAATCTTTAAGACCGTTTCTCCCTCTGTGTGAGTGGCGTGCCATTAGATTATGA
>JADRCD010210087.1:15228-35938 GCA_019843815.1 Montemys delectorum | reverse complement strand
TTTTTTTCAGAGTAGTCCTTAAGAAAAGGGTCTAATATATTGTTTTCTAGTATGATATGCTGGTTGGTTTTTATTGTTAGCTTGACAAACTAGAGCCTCTCCCTATCCCACCCCCCAAAAAAATGAAGAAAAAGAGAGAAAGAAAAAAAAACCCCAATTAAAGAATTTCCTCCTCCTGATTGACCTATCTGTAAGGAATTGTCTTGATGATTGCTGGTGGGGTGGTGGGGGTGGGGACCCAGCCTACCATAGGCAGCACCATGCCTAGGCAAATGGGCTGGGCTGTACAAAAAAAGCAAACTGAGCAAGCTGGTAAGCAGCTTTCAAAACATCATGGTTTCTGCTTCAGTTACTGTCCTGAATTCCTGCCCTAACTTCCATCAAAGATAGACTGTGACCTGGAAGCATATGCCAAATAAACCCTTTCCTCTCCAACTTACCTTTGGTCACGATGCTTATCATGACAACAGGAAAAGCAACCTAGGAAATGTGGTTTGCTTTTAATTAATTAAGAGAGAGAGAGAGAGAGAGAGAGTGTGTGTGTGTGTGTGTGTGTGTGTGTGTGTGTGTACCTGAGTGTATCTTTAATGGGTGTGTGTATGAGGAGCAAGCAGGGGTCAAAGAAGCATGGATCCTTTGGAACTGGAATTACAGAGTCACCATGTGGATGCTGGAAACTGAGTCTGCATCCTCTGGAGGATCAGTAAATGTTCCTAACTGCTGAGTGGTCACTCCAAACCTCCACCCTATTTTTTGAGAGAACATCTCTTATTGAAACTGGTATTTGAAGACTCAGTTAGATTGGCTGGAAATGCAGGGACTCCAAGGATCCTCCTGTCTCTGTGTCTCTGACACTGGGGTTACAGGTGGGTGCCAAAATCCTCATGCTCACCCAGCCAGTATCTACTAACCAGTCCAGCTGCCCGGCCCAAGAATGCCAGCCACACTGGATCAGAGACAGATGTTTCCCTGTGTAAGATCCTCATGCCTCGGGGAGTTGGTTTTACTGATCCGTTGTTCCTTGGAGGCCCAGGATAGCAGATGGGTTGTCACTTTTTTTTGTTTTATTCAGTCTTTTCTGTCAGTTGACTAGGAGGAGATCTGAAAGGGTTCCAACAGCAGGAATCTGGAGACTCCGGACCTTCCTAAAGATGGCTTGGTTGTCTGATCACAGTCACATCTCAGAGGAAGTACAGGCCAAAGCTGACCACAGAGTGGGTGTCTGTGGGGCCTGTACAAGGAACATAGCCCTAGTCTGAGCTTGGACCTTCCAGCATTAGTCGTTCATATGTGGAGACACTCATATGGAACATAGATCCTACCAAGGCCTCGGTGTAGAGTCACAGCAGCTATATTTGCTGAGTATTGACCTTGGCAGTTACAGATGATTCCTGTTTCATGGATGAAGAGTTTGGGGATGGAGGAGCATCAGGGTCCAGCCCAGCTCTGCATTTCCTGCATGTCAGGGTGAGTGGGCATGAGAGCCAATTCCTAATGTCTGTCTGTCCTGGTGTGTGGACAGTGACTTCACCTAGAGTTTCAGCCTCAGCAACCCCTCCAACTGCCCATAATAGATGTGGTTTGCTGATAGCTACTCTCACAAACGTAGAGTCGCACCTTTCTGGCCTCCCAGTTGAAATGAGCCCTTTGTAGGAGCCTCCTGAGAGCTTTTACTTATGAAGGGTGTGTGTGGTTGTCTGCTCCTCCAGCCGCCTGATGATCTGTGGGCACACACTTTACACAAAGACAGTTCTTCCTCAAACTATAAATTACTTGTAAAGTAGAATTTTGTGTCTGAGTGGCTTTATTTAAAAAATCATAACTGTGACTTTCTAAGTTCATGGCTTAGCTCCTGCCAGGGGAGAAAGGCTCTTCAGAGTGTGTGAAAAAGTCCTGTTGTTTAACGGGACCATGACATGTTAGGCTGTCATGTCCTTTGGTTGTCCGACCCTTCTGCCTTGCTTCAAAATTATTTTAAGAAAGCTCCCAGTTAAACTTTCAGGCAAGTGTCCTAAAAGATACACAGCAAAAGAGGAGCCACATGCTTGTGAAAATCTCTTAAGTGTCAGTAAGCACAGCAGCAGAAGCTCCAGTACCGGAGCTCTGGCTCATTCTTTCCTCCTGCTGAGCCCTCTAGGTGGCAGAGGCTGAACTCCAGAGAGCATGTCTAGAGCCCACATGTAGGGTGGAGGCCCTGCTCCAGGCTGAGATCCTGGCCATCTGAGACACACACAAACACACACACACACACACACACACACACACACACACACACACGGTTGAGATATAGAGCTGTTTTGTGCACAAGGCTATTCTCCCAAGGAGCAACATTAGAGCTGACTGTGGTGTGGAGATACAGAGAGTGCAGAATTCACTGAACTGGCCCTACATCATTGAAGAAGAGACAAGAAAAGGGTGACCTAGAGGAGAAGGGCCCAGGACCCACAGTTGCTGTAAGACAAAACTGTAGGACAGTCAAAGCAGTAGGTCACAGTTGCTGCCTAAGAGAGGGCCCAGTTGTTAGACTTAAAGACTTCACACCCTTAAAGAAGTAATGCTTAAAGAAAGCTGTGGTGGCAGTGCCTTTCCAGATAGAAATGTCATTAAGAAGATAATTAGTTAAGTAAACAACGAAACAAAACAGAATACCTAAATGGAAACTCAAGAGTTGTAAAACACAGTTCTGAAATGAAACTCCACCAGAGAGAGGGCTGAGGTAGTAGATATTAACTGGCAGAAGGAAACTATCAGTGACCTTTGTATAAACTGAGGACATGACCGCTCCATGGTGTGGTGAAGGGGAAAAGTGTTTATTGCAGATACGAAGAGAGGCATCTGGAAGAGTCCAGGGCAGAGAGAGAAGGCAGCAGGCTGAACACAGCCAGCAGATTGGACCTAGCCATGAGAGAAGCAGGACTGGGGAGGTGGGGATGGGAGGTGGAGGAGGGCAAGGAGATGTTGGGACTGGGAGGGAAACAGAGGGAACAGAGCTGACATAGCAGGTTTATAAGGAGAGGGAGTAGATGTGGGGAGGGAAGCCTGTGAGCTGGATGAGTGTAGAGCCAGAGGAGTGAGAATGGATGGTGAGGCTGCTCATTGACTTTTGTTGTTGGTCCTTGTGGTGCTGAGGGAGCCTGGGGGCCAGCGTGAGCTTTGATATGCTAATGGGCACCACAGAGAACCTGTTCCCTCTTGGGAAAATGGAGTTTCCGTTGGACCTGACTTAAAGGTGAATTATGAGAGTATCATATCCAGATACTGAGAAAGTAAATAGAGCCTCATAGACATGTCAGAAAGAGAGAGTCAAAGGTATAAGCTAAAGAACATGCTAGAAACTCCCAAATTCATCTATACATCCAAGAAATACACTTAACTCCAAGTTGGTCAGACTCAAAAGCTCTGTGCCAAGGCTGATGGTAAAAGGGTCCGACTGAGAAGGAGGGAACCCAGGAAAGTTAACTTCTTAGCTTCTAAGCTGACTTCTTAGAAAGAGGGCTGGGCAAGAACCTAATAAGCCAACCCGGTATCTTACACAGCAAAGCTTAACATCAGAGATGAAGGTCAGACTGACAGTTAAAAGAACAAAAGCCCAAATCAACAACCACCCAGGACTTGCTAGCACACTGCCCTGTAGGAAGTACCAAAGATCTTCAGGCTTAAAGGAAATGACAACAGTAATTTCAGGTTGGCTGAGAACAGAGAAAGCAAGTGCCTGTAAAGGTAATTATGCAGTTGTAAAGCCTTTACAATGCAAAGCTCTTTCCTTCTTTCTAATGATCTTCCGAAGCAACTTTACAGAGAATATGTACATAATTATGCTGTTGGGCCTACAACATTTAGACATACAGCATATCTGGCAGTAGTCGTGTGGGGGAGGCAGATGGAGCTAGCAGTACTAGAGTGTGGAGATGATGCCACATGGCAGCTCACATCCTTGGGAAGAGAATGGAGAGACCCACATGGTACAGAACACATTGCTGCTCTACTTGAGCTTCTTCTCTTGGAGTCAACCAATGAAAGGAATTCACATCGGCTCAGGATAGCCTAAGACCAAGTTCTCGGCCCAGAGAAACAAAGGGCAGGGTATAAGAGACAAAGCAATAAAGGGTGAGGGAGAAGGGGGAGTGAACAAGGGAGGAGGGCAGAGATACTTCTCCCTGGTAAGGGGTTGTGGACACAAAGGACTACCTCTGTATAGAGAAGAGACAGATGTGGCACATAGGAAAATGGCAGTTTATAATGGTAAAAGGGGAAACTCCATGTTAGAATGAGGTGTTTAATTTTAGCTGTGCGTGTTAATTAGAGCAACCAAAGCAGACTTTTGCTTGCTGGACTTAAGTACTCTGATAGCCAGACCTTGGTAGTCAGCTTTAGGAGGAAGAAGCAGCCAAATAATGGAATAGACCTTAGTGGCTATCTTTAGGAATGTAATCTAATGGTTTTTTAGCAAAGCAGAGGGAATGGGGGCAAAGGGCGTGCTTGCCATGCTTGAGCTTACGCTGGCTGCAGTCCCTTTAGTCAAGACATAACAATGCAAGAATAGTGTAGCTATGAGCAGGTGTGATGGTGTGTAATGAGTTTGTGTTATGGCATGTAATGATGAGCACATGTTACTGCGTGTAGTTACAAGCACATGTTACTTTGTGTAATGATGAACATGTATTACGGCGTTTGTAACATATTTACATGTAACAGGAAACAACAGATGACCAGGGGAGGTGGATCCAGGACTAGCAGGAGCCTTGTTTCTGTATCTCACGGGAACCTGTGCATTGAAGAACAGAGGCGACACTGGAAGTGACTTAGTGCAAAGGAAAGGCTGCAGAGGAACCTGAGAGGCAGGGTACCGTCCTCGACACCCTTATGGTGTTTTGTTGGCTTTTAAAGCCTTGGTTAAATGTTTTGTGTATGGGCTTTTACTCTGTATATGTGCACCATGTGTGTGCCTGGTGCCCATAGAGGCCAGAAGATGGTGTTGGATCCCCAAGGACTAGAGTTGAAGACAGTTGTAAGCCATCATAAGCATGCTGGGAATTGAACTCAGGTCCTTTGCAAGAGATTCCAGTTCTCCTAACACCAGAGTCCTTTCTCCAGCCCCTCTGTTTAAACTAAGGTTTTAAATTAAGGGCTGGAATGTTACTGTATTTAGAGAATTCTACTAGGAAAGAAATTTTGTCAGCCTTGTGGCTGGACCTCTGCCACCTCTGGCCTATTCTGGGTGTTTTCCAACATCTGTTTTATTGTTCTATTTAGAACACCTAGTATACCTGGCCTGGGGGCTGTGAAGACAAAGAGCTGCACTGTGGGAGAGGCTCATTTGCTGTCTGGGGAGTGGGCGGGATGTTTGGTCCTCTGCTCTATGACCTGGAGCTGGTATTGTGAACTGCAGCCGTAGCCTTTCCTCCTGGGCACTGGGATTCGAGTGTCCTGAACTGGAGATTGACTGCAGCTTTCCCCCTCCACATCCCTCTGTAGCCTGGTGTGTGAGGGATGGGGGGAGAAGGAACTGAGTCTCTGCACTTCTGGAGTCCTTGGCTGCCCACTGGCAGCACACACTGTATCAGAGTCTGGACTTACACAAGAGAATGAATGGTACAAGGCACAGCCCTGAAGGCTGTGTGGATGGATGGATCCTCCCGGCATTTACATGGTGAAATCCTCCCCACCATGAGACAGCACTTAGTGGTAGAGCCCATAAAGAGTTAGTTAAGATTCTATGATATTTTAACCCCATAGGATTTGTGTTCTTATAAGAAGAGACACACACAGAGAAATGTGCAGAGAAAAGTCAGAAACCTGCTAGCCACTGGGAGCCGAGTTGGCATGACACCTTCATCTTGGCCTGAAGAACTGAGAAATGTCTGTTAAGGTCCCTGGTCTGTGACCCTTCATTATGGTAGCCTGGGTCTACTAATTCTTGTCCACTGTGGAGCTGAATTACTGGACAGTCTGTTCTCTGGGCACTGGGAGAGCAGTGCCCTTCATACTGATGAAGGAGCATGCAGGAAAGGTGGTTACTAGTCCAAAGGCTGTTTGGGAGTGTCTGCTCCTTTCCCGCCTCGTGTGTTGGCTGAGCAGCCCCATGACAGGAGCCATCTGTTGGTCTGTTTTGGGGTCTGGCTGGTGTGCACAGGAACACGTGGCCACAGGATTACATGTCAGCAGCTACCCTAGAGATGCCTACTTTGCTGCGGATTCTCCGTTTCACCCCCAGCTGGGTGGTAGAGAATCACAGGTTATTTTTAGAAGAGCCTCACACTTGCCCTGTGCAATCCTCTCCTTGAGTTCAGGCCTTGAGCCTCCTGTGCAGCCTTGTCGAACATCCACAGGGTGCTGTATTTATTTGAAAATTTAGGGCTTTCCTAACATTGCTCAAAATAATCTGATGAATTCAAAACTCTAGGATTTATACCTTAAAAGGCAGATGGTTGGAGGCTCTCTTCTGATTTACTAATCCCTGCCCTAGCCCATGCAGGGTAGAGAGGCTTAATGTCAGAAACTCTTCTTCTTCTTTTTTTTTTTAAGTTAATGAACCTTATTTTAAAGCAGTCTGGGTCATATCAGAATTGATTGGAGAGTAAAGCTCCCTTGATCCACTCCACGCATAGATGTCTGGTAGTGCTGCCGTGTGAGGAGGAGGCTGCAGAGGAGCAGTGTGCTTCTCTGATCCGCTGATGGCCTTCTGTTTTCAGAGGGGGCAGGTGTTAGGCTTTCTTTTCTTTCTTTCTTTTTTCTTTCTTTTTTTTTTTTTTTTTCCAGACAGGGTTTCTCTGTGTAGCTCTGGCTGTCCTGGAACTCACTCTGTAGACCAGGCTGGCCTTGAATTCAGAGATCCACCTGCCTCTGCCTCCCAAGTGCTAGGATTAAAGGCATGCGCCTCCACCGCCCGGTTCAGGCTTTCTTATGCTTCTGTAATCCAGCACCCAGCCTGGCACAACTATATGGACCTGTGGGCTCAGTGCAGCCACAGATTATGCGGCCAGAATTTTAGGGCAATACTCCTGGTACTCAGGTATCCCAATCTCCTAGGGTCAGCCACCTGTTCCAGTGTGACAGGTGAGTAAGGGCAGAAAGTCAGTTCAGGGGAAAACAGAGAGATTTAATGACTCCAAGTCTGTCTACAGGAGATGGACGGCGGCTTTGAGATTCTGTAGACAGGAGAGGGTTGGGATTTGTGTAGCTGACAGAGTGGATAACTGTGGTTGGGTTAACAGTCAGATTAGTTTGTGATCCTAGTCCCGTTCTGTGAGGAGTTCTAGAGCAGTTGTTGACATCGGGGGACTGGCTGTCATTGTCAGTTGACTGGACTTAGAATCACATCCTTCTCAGTGTGTTTGAGAGTATTAATGGGAGTGTTAACTGAAGAGAGAAACTGTTAGAATGTATTGTTTGACCCCTTTTCAGGCCTAGGATCATTTAGTGTAGATTAGTGACTTGTGCTCTGTGAAGCCCTCAGAAATTCTCATAGTACTTTACATTTTTTCCTAGATTTAATTTTACGTGTATGATTATCTTTCCTACATGTATACAAGTGCACATACACACATACACATACACACTTGGGGACCATAGAGATCAAAGAGATAACAGATATGCTGGAACTGGAGTTACAGATAGCTGTAAGCTACCATATAGGTGCTGGGTACTGAACTTGGGTCCTCTACAAAAACAAATACTTTTAACTCCACGATCTCTGCAGCCCCACACTTGCTTTCTTATCTGAGATTCTACAAATACTGAAGAAGGGGTTATCTTCTCCACTGTGTGACTGTGAACATGGCCCCAGGGTTAAGCTTTCCGTAGCCTGACGGTTGGGATGCACTTAAGTAATTAGTTACAACAGGACATGTAGTAAGTTTAAGATTAAAAAGTAAAGAAAAGTGCTAAACGCTGCATGCCTTTGATTTCAGCAGAGGCAGGTGATCTCTGACTTTGACACTAGCCTGGTCTATACAAGGTTTCCAGCACAGCCAGGGATACATAGAGAAACCCTGTCTTGAAAAAAGAAAAAAACAAATAAATAAGCAAACATAAAAAGGAATAAAAGAAGAGCCAGGCAAGGTGGTGCAAATTTTTAATTACAGCATTTAGGAGGCAGAGGCAGGCATATCCCTGTGAGTTCAAGACCATCGAGGATCACACAGCTCAAAACCAAGCAAATAAATACAAATTGATAGCCCTGAAAACATACGTAAAAGTAACATTTTACAAACTGAACAGGGTTTGTTTATATATAGAGGGGTGTGTGTGTGTGTGTGTGTGTGTGTGTGTGTGTGTATGTGTGTGTGTGTGTGTGTGTGTGTGTGTAACAATTACAGAAAAAGATAGAGTTGAAAGAGAACAAGGTGAGGGGTACACAGGAGAGTTTGTGAGGAAGGGAAGGGATGCAATTATAATCTCAAAATTAAGACCCACAGTTCAGGTCATGGGAGTGACTCAGGATGCAGCAGCATCCGCAGCAGCATCCGCAGCAGCATCCGCAGCACCTGCGCGAGATGGTAGGTAGCAGGGACATCCTGACTTAGCCTTGCTGGCTGCACACAGAGTGACTGGGACAAGACACCTCTATTGTGTGAACATGGATGTCTTTATGGCAACAGGAAGTGGTGACTTCCCCGCTGTGGGCCAGCTTTGCCATGGGCACAGGACAAAACCCAGGAAGTGTGACTGCTTTCATTTGGCCACCTCCATCAGTGCAGCATAGATACCCAGGAAAGGAGGTGAGATTTAGGGATGAGGGAGGCATGTCTGGCAGGGTAGCCTAAATTGCTCAGAGTTTATGATGATACCAGAGAGCTAAATAAAACCTTCAAACATACCAAGAGCTGAGCAGTTCTGTAGACCATGTGACCGACCATTGTGTTTATTGCATTTCGTTTGTGGTTAAAGCTGTGCCCTACATGGCTGCTGAGCTGCGATGTCAGAGTGTTTGACAACACTGTTAGGATCTTTTGTTCAGTGCAGAGTGTCTGTCTTCTGACAGCACTTCCTATGCCCTCCCCACACTGTGCTCTGGAATAATGTATCTCACACCTGCTCACGTGGGTGTGTATTTGCCTCTAGACATCTAGTCCTCTTGAATCCCAGGCAGGGGCCAGAGGTAGTTCGATTGTGGTAGCAAATACCTGTGCTCTTCTACAGCCTGAGTTCTCCAGGTGAGAGAATATTTCACCAGATGGAGGCCCACGCCTCCTGCTCCACTGCCAGTGTTCTTCCAAGGCGTCAGGGCTCAGATGAGCTGGTAAAGGAGAGGCCCAAAGGACCTGGAGGTTATACCTGCTGCGTGCTGGTTTCCAAGGTTTCTTTTTGCTACAGGTTTCTTCCAGCTGGACATGAAAATCGTTGTTAAAAGTGAATCTTGGGGGCTGGAGAGATGACTCAGTGGTTAAGAACAACTTGCTGCTCTCACAGAGGAGCCAGGTTCAGTTCCCAGAACCCACATCAGGCTGTTTACATCTGCCTGTAATTCCAACTTTAGGAGATCTGACACTTTCTTCTGACTTCTATAGGCAGGCAGGCAGGTGGGTGCCCGCGCATGCACGCACGCACGCACGCGCGCACGCGCGCACATACACACACGCATGCACGCACACACACCTTGATGATACACTTTCGCCAATCTCTTTAGCACCCAGCTGCTACCCATTTTTTAAAATGTAGAGGCAGACAAAGATTTTAATCGGTGTTCACGGTCGCTGCTGGTGGTGACAGCTATTCTCTATTACTTTGTGGAAGCTTTTAGTTTCTTTGCTGTCGCCATTTCAGAGCTTAGCTGCAGATTGTAGAGAAAAGAGTGACAGTAAAACACCTCAAGACACCTTTCCTCTTACTGGCCATTTTGCAAACAGTGTACAACCAACCTGCGGATCTTTCTGGAACAAGCTGTAGCAAGAGGGCAGACAGTGGCTGTCAGGTTGTTGAGCTGCTCCACAGCTGTACCTTAGGAGGAGTCTGAGAGAGCCAGCACAGTGTTGGAGGATGCCTCCCCATCTCCTCCAGAAAGACACGGCACACTGACTTTTAAACCTTGATGTCTTTAGTTTCTGTTACTGTTGGGTTTTATTTATACAGAGTGAGTGTGTCCCTAAGAGCTTGTGAGCATGGGCTGATGTTACTTTTAGTTGATGCTAAACCTATCTGTGGAGTCTCTGGAGACCCCTGGATATGCCCTGCCTGTGTTGCTTGGTGGGCACCATCTTGACCCATCCATACCTGTCTTGAACAGGGCAGTTTCCTAGAAGTTGTGTCCAAAGCAAGCAAAGGTTAGTGCTCAAAAGCCTGCCCAACGGGAGAGGTCTAAGAGTGCCAGTACTTTGCAGATTTGTTTAAAGAATTAAGATCCTAAGAGGTTCCTTGTTGCCTCTGAGTTGATCCTTTCTGGCTTCCCAACCCTGCCTTCTCTGTCCCTTAGAATGCTGTACTTCCCTGTTGCTTCAATTATTGCTTCCCCTAAATATGCACATGTTTAAAGTCACTCTGCCCACTCCTCACCTGCAGCACTGGTTTCACCAGGTTCAGGCTTCTTCCTTGTTTCCCTTATAGCACGAGGTCCACTGTAAAATGACTTAACACTTTCTTACATCATTTACTCAGTTGTGTGCTCTCCAGAAGGACCTGGTGTGGTCGCAGCTGTTAAGCAAGTGAAGGTAAAGCTGTGATCCCAGCTGTGGGTGCAGAGCATATTTGAGGCCACTGAGCCAGGTGGACAGGGGAGAGCAGAGAGACTACCATAGAGCCTACCAGAACCACTGTCTGTCTTCTGCCTCTGGGGCCTTCTTTTGTTGGAATAATCTTCGATAGTGCAAGAAGATTTGTCACCTGTAGGGAGGATGTTGAGCATGAGAGTAACAAGGGCCAGCTGGTGCCTTACCTGCCTTGTTGAGATTGGTCAGCAGCAGCATTGGAAAGTCAGCCTTGGGAGTTTCCTCAAAGAAGTACATTGGTCTGAGTCATGGCTCAAAAGCTGTTTAAAATGTTCTTTTCTCTGTGGGTTTCCATCATTTCTGCTGCTGTCAGCTTTGCAATAGCAGCTCCAGCCGGGCTGCCTGGGTACGGACTCTAGGAAGGGCCCTAGCTGCCTTCTTGTTGTGATAAAGTACCCAACAACTGCTTAAGGCAAGGGCCATTTGAAGTGCATACAGCCCATGTGGTCAGAAGGATGGCAGCAGGAACACGTGGTTGGTCCTTACCTCACCACATCTGGGAGGAGCAGGAAACACAAAGAGGCATAGTGATGATCACTGTCTCTCCCTTCCCTTCATCTAATCTAGGACCCTAGGCCATGGGATGGTACCACTTACACAGACGGCAAGTCTTCTTGCCTCAGTTAAACCTCTCTAGAAATACCCACAAAGACATGCTCCAGGGTTGTCACCTTGGTGAGTCCCTATCCCGTCATGTTGTAGATGAAGATTGTGTCACAGGCCCGTTTCACCAAGCACAAAACGATATTAAGAAGTGATTAGCTGAAACTATAGACCCCACTCTCCAGAGATGTCCTATATAACAGTCCAGACCACTGTCCCCAAGTCCTCAACACCCCATCCCCCTCACCCTCCCTTTGATGAGAACATGGAATGAAGTCTGTCAGTGTCTGCCAAGTGTTCTCTCCAGCAGTGAATTGCTCAAACAGTGTTGCATTGTTAGAGCTGAAGCAAGTAGACAGTACCCCACTTTACTAGAGATCTATATACGAAAACATATGTACGCTGTGTGGCCCTCTTTATGTCTCCATGCTATGTAGGAGGCCAGAACATGTCTCCTTAGTTTCTCTCTGTTGGCGAGGAATCTAGAATTGGATGGTTTCCCATTCGGAAGGCCTTGGGCAGACCAATCCCGGGTCTCCTGGCTAGCTGCCTTATTTCAAAAATAACTTTGTCTTCCTGGCACTTCATTGATCTGTGGTTGTTGCTTTGAATTTAGAGCCCTTTATGGAATTCTCTTGATACTCAGGAAATGTCATATTTCATCATGAAACCAGCTTTGACAGTTGTGAATTAGAAGGTAAGTTTTTCTAGTAACTATAAAAATAGAGCTGGGGCTGGCAAGATGGCTGGTCAGGGAAAGGTGCTTGCTGCCAAGCTTGATGACCTGAGTTCAGCCCCTCCTCTCCATATGGTGGAAGGAATCAACTCCTGAGGTTCTCAAAGTTGTCCTTTGACTGCCACACATGCCAATACGTACATGTGCACAAATTCATAAATAAAATATAATAACATTTTTAAAGATTTTAGGATGGAGAGATAGCTCAGTGGATAATAGCACCATCTGACCTTTCAGACAAGAAAGGTTTGGTCCTTAGCATGTGTATGGTGGCTAATAACCATCTATAACTTCAGGTCCAGGGGTTTGATACCCTCTTCTGGCTTCTGTGGACACTGTATGCACATGGTGTACATACCCTAACCCTAACCATCAGGTGAAACACCCATACATGTAAACATTTTTTTTTCAAAAAAAATTCCAAGATTTTCAAGATGAGCAAGTCCTACTACCTCTCTACACTAGTCTTACTCTGTGTTCATATTCTGTGACAAAACACCATTGACCAAAACTAGCTTGTGAAGAAAGGGCGTATTTTTTCTTATACTTCCAGGAAATATAGTGTTCATCACTGAGGGAAGTCAGGGCACAAACCTGAAGGCACGAGTTGACACAGAAACCATGGAGGAGTGCTGACTATGGCTTGCTCAGCCTACATTCTTAAAGCACCCAGGACCAACATCCCAGGGATGGCCCCTCCCAAGGTGAGCTGGGCCCTCCGACATCAATCATCAGTTGAGAAAATGTCCCACAGACTTGCGTGCTGGCCAATCTGACAGGGCATTTCTTCAGTTGAGGTTCTTTGTTACAGAGGACTGGAGTCTCTGCTGGAGTCAGCTAGAGTCAGGAGCTCAGTGCTCAACTCAGGTTTGCATATGAGAGACAGCACTGGGTTAGGAAGGCCTGTAGCTTTCTTCTGTAAGCCATGGCTGTGAGGGTCCCCTCCTACCTATCACTTGGTGATCATCACCTTTGTTTAGAAATGTAGTTCAGAGGCAGAATGGTGCCTAGCTTCCATTCCTAGCACATTAAGGAAAAAGAAAGAAGCAAGACAGTTGTCATTCTTCATTGTTTTTTGTGCAGCACAGTGACAGGGTCATGGGTCATGGGCAAGGGAAAGCATTTGCAAGCTGTCTTACGGTTGTCTGAGCTTGCACTTCCTCTCCAGTGAGGATCCACCAGAGAGGTCCCTACGGAAGCTGTACCTCTCCATGGAGACTGGAAGAACAGCCAGAAGGGACCACAGGCCTGGCACATCTTGATCCAGCTGTGTAACCTTTTCCCTTGTCATTTACGTGCCCTGCTAAGGAGCACTCATCAGCAGGGAGCACTCACTGAGCCCTGAGCAGACGGAGAGAGGAGTGATGGCTGCTCTTCACACTAGAAAGGAGTCACCTCTTGAGCTTGCTACTTCCAGTAGCTACAGTATAGAGCTCCATTAAAGGAGGAGGGGTAGGAGGTAACCAACATTTTTAGGCCTGCATTTTAATTATAGCAACTCAGATTGTTTTGCTTTGCTCCACAACTATCTTGATTTTTATTCAAACACTGACAACAAATACAAACAGTAGGCTGATGCGCAAGCTGTTGGGATTCTCTGACTGACAGTCCAGCAGCTTGCTGTCTGGAAAACCGAACTGGAGTCTTGAAGTTATCTGGCTTTATTTCTTTAAAGTCACGCAGTAAGAAGACTCTTATTTAGCTATTAGAAGTCATAATGAATTTAGGTGAATCTCTCTAATCACCTTCCAACCCTAGCAAAAACTCGCCTAAACCTAAGCTCATGGTTAGTATGGGAATTCCAAGGCCTACCATTTGATTCCAGGCCCCCAGCCAGGCTCCTGATGAGGCCGGGGAATTTCCCTTCTCTGGACAGTGCTAAGAGAATCCGTGCAGCCAGTGTCTGAGGGGGCTAGCACTGGAGAGCTGAAGACTGGGGATTGCTGTGCTGCCATGCCTGTGGGTAGCTTGTCTGCAGAGGGAGTTGAGAGCAAGTCATCTGCACTGCTAGCATTAGCGCA
Organism: Montemys delectorum; assembly: GCA_019843815.1. Classification (NCBI taxonomy): domain Eukaryota; kingdom Metazoa; phylum Chordata; class Mammalia; order Rodentia; family Muridae; genus Montemys; species Montemys delectorum. Next base: position 21,875 of record JADRCD010210087.1, on the reverse strand, counting down.
CACATGCTCCTGCTCCAGTGTCCTCAGCCTACTAGCTATAACAGATGTGCCCTTGCTGAAGCTTATCTGTGTTGGGCCTCCTTCCTGCAGTGCAGCATTCTGGCTGTCAGCTAGTAGTTTTCTCTTATCACTAGGAATACAGTTTTATTATGTACAATCCTCGTGGAGTGGGAACTTGAAACTATGGATAGTACCAAACCTTAGATACCTTGTTGTTTTCTAGACACATATGTCCATGATAAAATTTAACTTTCATAATTCATGCAAAGTAAGAAACAATAACCAATAACAAGACACAATTGCTGTTTGTAATAGACAATTATTGTATTAAGTAGGATAAGATTTACATAACCACAAATGTTGTGGTACCGTGCAGAGGGTCTCACCACTGACATGGCTACTGAGTGCTGACACAGTTGGGGTGGCAGAGAGATGAGACAAGGACATGATTCACATCATGCATGAATGGAGCAGTAGGACACTGAGATTTTGCCATGCTTGTCTCAGTGGCATATGACTTATGAAACCTATGAAATATTTCTGGAATTTAGTGTTTTCAGTTATTGGGTGTGGACACTGGAAATTGCAGTGTATATGGTGAGATATCAAGAGTTATAGTGCCTACCCCCATAGTGACACCCCCATCACTAAACCTCCAGAGAGTGGCCACATGAGGAACTGTTAGGACAAGGCAAGGAGTGTCATTGACTTGGGGTGTGCTACTGCCCTAGGGGGTGCCCTATCCTGCACTGCTGCCCTAGGAGGCAGCTGTGGCTTTGCCTCACCCTAGGGGAAGGAGTTGAGAAGCAGAGCCTGGGACAGAAGGTACCCTAGTGTCTGGAGATCCAGCATCCAGGGCCAACTCTGGGCAGAGAGAGGTAGAAGCTGTTACCAAGATAGGCTCCTTGCTTCGAGTTTTGTTGAAAGAAAGAAAGAAAGGAAGAGGAAGACCTTCCAAGGGAGAATACCCAGCTGGCTGTTGGAGTGCAGAGCACCCTATCCAGCCTCAGAGGGACCAGGTTAGGTTCATCCTCTAAAGTCTTCTTACTGTGTCTCCTGGAACCTAGATTGAGAAAATGCTGTCTTTCTCATTGCCTGATTGGCCTCATTTAGATGTCCTGGGTCACAGAGAAGCCACTGTCCTCTTTTCTTTACCTCTTAGCTATCTGGAGACTGCATGTCTCAATTGGTGTATGAGAGTTCATAAAGATTAATGTTGACTGGTTTCCATTTTTGTATGCATAGCTGGAAAGTTGTATGGCATTAAAGTTTTACTAGCCAAAGTACCAGGAAGCTTTCAGTTAATGTGTGAGTGTCAAGTGGTTGAGCTAACAAGAGTGAGAGAATGAGACTTTTCAGTCACTGGCATTAGGAGTGAGAATAGCACTCACAGTGGTGGACATTGTCACGGCTGCCGTGACAGTGCACATTAGGTTCTACACAGTGTGTCCATTATCTTCCCAGTGCTGGGAAATGTGTGTGGTGATAACTGACAGCTGGAGTTGAGTGGGCAGGAATATTCATTGTGTGAGAACTGTGCTGATTGGCTCCAGGATACGACCTCCACAGTCCTGGTGCTGGCACCCTGAGCATGGGCTGCTGCTAGTCTGGAAAGGAGCAGACTAGCCCTCAGACAGGGGAGGGGTTCAGATGTTTGGCCAACACCAGCCTGGCCATGAGCTTGTTTTTTGTTTTGTGTTTTCATCTGGTGTGACGTAGCTCCCCATGAAGCCTCCCTGTTCATCTCTGCATTCCCAGTGCATGTTCTTAAGGGACCCTCACCTCCTCATTGCAGTGACTGCCCAGGGCCTGTTCTTAAGGGATCCTCACCTTCTCATTCCAGCGACTGCCAGTTTATGGAAAAGAAATAGCATGTGGCACAGAAGCAAGAAAGACTAGGTCTTTGGAAAGGTGCGTGAGTGTAAAGTTTAAGGACTCTCTGCTGCCCCACAGCTGACCCTGGCATTCCTCCAGCATTCTGTCAGCCAGCATTAGCACAGCTCACAGGCACCCACACTAGGTGCCTGCCCTGTACTGCTCAGCATGTGTTGCTGTCACTTCCACTCAGTGGTCAAGCTCAGACCCTTCACGTGCTAGCAAGTGCTTAACTTCAACCAATATCCTTAGCCCTTTGTTTCCTTTTATTTTGAAACAGGGTCTTGCTAAGTTGTCTAAACTGGCCACAGACTCACTCTCTAGACCCAGCTGGACCCAAACACTCCATCCCCACTCCTTCAGGCTCAACAGTAGCTGGGATCTCAGGCCACTCTGAAATCATGCTACAGTGCTAGCTCAGCATAAATGACTTAAAGCACTTTCCCTAGGGCATCTTATTTTCAAGCTGCTTCCTATGGAAAGTCTCCTGAGGGGTCACAGTTTGCAGTGACACAAGAGCCTCGGAGGTTTTCTTAACTGAGCTGTCCCTGAAGGCCTTCCTGCGGAGGCCTATTGTCATTCCAAGAGTAGTAGCCATAGAGAGGTGCTGTGCAGGTAAAGGGTTGTAAAGGAGGCTGTGGAGGTGTGTGTGTGTGTGTGTGTGTGTGTGTGTGTGTGTGTGTGTGCGCGCGCGCGCGCGCCTGTGCCTGGCATTCACTCTTGCACCGACAGGTGCAGTGAGAACTCCAAGTCCTGGGGCATGAGCAGCTGAGCAGGTTGAGGCTGTGATGGACTAACAGGTGCTCTTGTATGCCCAGAGGGAGAGAAGGGAGAGGTGCCATTGACTGAGGTGGGAAAGAGGGAGGGCTGGAGTGCAGAGAGAGCTGAAGCAGTCAAGACCATCCTATGCTGTGAGATAAAGGGATAGCCAGGCTTTTTCAAGTACCCAAGACTAGATAATTCATAAGTATCAGTTCTTATGTTCTGAATTCTACAATTGGGGTGCTAGCACTTGGTATCTGGTGAGGGCTTTCTTGGAATACAGTGGAATACAGAAATGTGAACGGTTAGTTACATTTAGCCCACTTGTAAGGCACCAATCCTGTTTGTGAGGATGGAGTCTGTCTTCTAAGGATTCACCTGGTAATACCATCTGTTGACCACTGAGTTTCCATATAGTCCATAAAGTGATTGATCTCCCAAGTAGGGGACACATAAGCATATGCATCTGGGTCCAGACACCATATTATATCAGTTACCATATTCATTACATTTGCAAGGCATGCTACTTAAATTACTATCATTATATATTTATAGTTATTAGCAGAAAACAGGAAATGGGAATGACTCCATGAGAACTTGTGTGCATGTGTGTGTATGTGTGTGTGTTTGGGTGAAGTTGTTTGAGCCATGGGCAACAAGGGATGTACATTGATTGTTAGCAGTTTGTTTCTACTTGTGCTTGATTTTCTAAAGTGCTTTTCCCCCTACCCCCCGTTTTTTAAGTACTAACCATGCTAAACTACTTTGTAGCATGGCTGCACTGAGTCAGAGCTTTATACCTTGTGCTGTAGAGACACTCTGAGCAAAACAGTACCGATTGCATGAGAGCTGTGGTTCCTACCGAGCATCCGTCATCATAGTACAGTTGTTGGTTGTGGCCATCACTAAATAGAAGGAGGGGTTGGTGAGGGTTGGGACCCATCTGAGGTTCCAGCCACTCTTCCTAGATATCTGGGTGCAGTTCTTCTCTAATTTCACAGAGGAGTGGGGAGGATGAGGGGGAGGCTCCTGGAGGTTGAGAGTGGCTCCCTCCATCTGTTGGCTAGGGGCAGCCATCATCCATGCTGGGTTAGGGCCCCTTCCAGCAGCCTCCCACCAGGTTCCTTAAGCCTGGTGAGCTCATTGGCCCCACAGGGTGAGTTTTGATTGGGGCCTCATAAGGAAGCAGGCAGATGTTGTTTACAACTCTCCCAAGGGAAGGACTTTCCCAACACCCTGCTACTGTCTTTCTGATGCTGGACTCTTATCCAGACTGTTTTCCCTTGAAAGGTAGTATTTGGGATTGGAGAATTGACAGGAAGATATTTTGTTCAAGAGTCGGCATCCAGGCTGCAGGATACTTGCCTCCTTTGGTCATTACTCATAGTAACCTTTGTTGCCCATTAGTTGTGACATCACAGTGACCTATGATTTTAACTATTCTGGATGTGAGGTTTAAGGAAACATTCCTCTTTCTCCATCCTCTGTCATAGGCTGTCCCTCAGAGACTGCTGGCTCGCTCTGACTCATGTCTTTCTGTCCTTGTGTGTGGAGAGAATGACGTTGGGGAAGGCTTGGTGTCCTTTGAAGATAGGTTCAGCATAGGGCTGGACTAGGCAGAAGAGCCCTGCTTGTATTTGGGCCTTTTTTCCTTAAGATATCTTTCACTTCCATGTGACTTTTGAGAGGATGCACCCCTCTATATAGTACTCCCTGTCCCCATTTTTATGAGCCTGTTTTTAGAAAAATGCCAGTCTTAAGATGGAGCAGAACAGCTCTTGCTTGTGGCTCCTCCTCCAGCTTGAGCCTCCAAGAGGTCGCAGAGCCCCTCTCAGCTTCAGCAAGGACAAGGGAAGGCGGGCCTTTCTCAAGACGTTCTCTAGAAGCTTCTGAGATGCCTTGCCATCTCTTAGGTTCCATTCATTCCCTGTGAGGATCCTGATGCTTCCCCCCTTCTTTTCTGCCTTCTGTTGTCAGTTTCTTACCCCTCCTTGGGTTCAGGACATTGGTAGTGTAGAACCTCTCTTTGGTGACCTTTGCTCTCCTGTCATAGGGAGACAGGATCCTCTGCGGAGTAAGGAAGGAGGCAGTCTCATTAGCTGCTGCTTTCTTTCTTCCAGCTTTTTAAGCCCCTCCCCACATCCTTGTTCCTCCTTGATTAAAGTGAAGTTTTTCTTCTTCCTAATGAACTCCAGTCTTCAAATAGAACTGGAAGCAAAATTGGGGACACTGGGAATTAGAAATCCTTAGTGAATTATCTTAAATTAATGAGGGAAACCAAATTCAGCTTAACAAATTGCCTTGTGTTCTGGGACTTGATGATTTAAATTATATATTATAATTAAATGACCCCAAATAGAATGAGAAGTAACTGTCAACATCTTTTGACCTAAAAGTTCCTCTAACCTATGAACTGGTACAAAATTAGTACGTAAATACCCCTTTCTGCGAATTTCAATCTTTGGATAACTCCCAATATATATGACACAAACCACCCTCCTCAGAGACAGGTGAGCAGGTGGAGTGGGCAGGAGGAAAGATAGGATGGGTTGTCAGCCATGCTGGGGTAGGATGTCAGGGTGTAGATAGAACTGTTCATTAGTGGTACATCTCTGCTGTCTTAAGAACTCACATCTTCACCATTACGCTTAGAGAAAGGTAGCAAGGCAGGGCGTGGAATGTTGAGATTACACTGAAGCCACGGACGAGAGACATCTCCTTCCACATACTAAGTCATACTAGTGTTTAGTACAGCCTTTGGAACATGTGAAGACGGCAGAATGGAAGACAGAGAACCATTCCCTGAAATTACTCCAGCCCTGGTGGCCATCTTGTTACAGCTTTCATAGGCTCTGTGTCCTCTTTCTTTTAAGTTGTTGTGACTAATGATCAGGTGGTGCAAAACTGATAAAGGATTTGCTATGCTGTCTCTGGGACTGTCATTAAAGGCATCAAGTATACTTCTTACTGAGGTACAAAACCTACCTGTATATAGCACAATGGCTTGTCACTCACAGGCTCTCTTAGGGAACCTTCACCCCAGCCAGGAACAGAATGTTCTCAGCCCAGAAGCCACTTACACCTTTGTAGTGGACACCCAGTCCTACATGATATCTTTTTGACTTCACAACACAGATTCTGAGCCCTGTGCCTGCATTCACACCAGTGGACTCCCCCAGTTGACCTCTGTATAACCATACAGAGGCTTTCCCAGTGATTAATCTGTTTTGCTCCATACATTTTACAGATGATGAACTCCTCTTAATGACTGTCACTGCTCTAAAAAGTCTCCATGGTGTGTGTTTACACATATACAAATGTGCCTTTCTGTATCCTGTGTTGCACCCCAAATTGTATACCATGTTTCAGATCGATCACCATCTAGTCACGTGCTACTTGGGTAGGGACTTCCAGCTGTCCAAGTAGCTACACCATTCCTTCTCCAGCACAGCAGAGCTGGTTCTAATCATCCTACATCCTTGCCAGCTCTTGGCTCTCTCTCTCTCTATCACTGTAGCTATGTAAGTGGTGGTTTTAGGCCTTGTGGCTTCAATTTATATTGTGCATGACTTCTGGGTGTTTTAGAATGATTTTAGTGTCTCATGATGTTCCAGAACGTATTGTAACTGGGCACTTAGATTGATTCTTATCTTCATTATTTACAGTAAGCAGTATTGTTGCATGAGTCTTTTCCATGTTTGGAATGCTTGGCAAGAATGTTTTTGTTTGTAAAATGTAATAAATTGTATTCTGAAATTGTTGTATCACTCTGAAATGTTATCCATAGTATAGAAGGGCCTACGTCTGCCAGCAGTATATAATTTGGAAGAACAGGTGGGTAGGTGGAATAAGTGGAGTTAGTGTTACTTTACTGGAGTTTGATGGGTTTATAAAATACCAAACATATACTCCTGCTTCATGACTTCCTTCCCTTGATGCTTGCTTGCATCACTCATGAGCTTCGTCCACTCCTACCAGCATCTATCACTGTTGGATTTTAGTGAGCTTGG
>JADRCD010210084.1:0-20451 GCA_019843815.1 Montemys delectorum | reverse complement strand
TCCTCAGAAAATTGAACATAGTACTACCTGAGGACCCAGCTATACCACTCTTGAGCATATACCCAGAAGATGCTCCAACATATAATAAGGACACATGTTCCACGATGTTCATAGCACCCTTATTTATAATAGCCAGAAGCAGGAAAGAACCCAGATGTCCTTCATCAGAGGAATAGATACACAAAATGTGGTACATTTACACAACGGAGTACTATTCAGCTATTAAAAATGATGAATTCACGAAATTCTTAGGGAAATGGATATAACTAGAAAATAATATCCTGAGTGAGGTAACCCAATCCCAAAAGAACACACATGGTATGCACTCACTGGTAAATGTATATTATTAGCCCAAAAGCTCAGACTACCCAAGATACAATCCACATACCACATGATGCTCAAGAAGAAGGAAGACCAAAGAGTGGGTGCTTCCTGATGGAACTCTTAATTGTTGCACTTAACAAACATAAGACTCCTGCATTGCACATGATATGTCTTAGGGAAGGATGGTGGCAGCAAAAGCTGTGACAGGAGGGCAGGTCTACCTGATGAGACCTGCCCAGCAAAATTCAGAGGACAGAAGAGGAAGATGAGGTGTAGGGGGTACATCTTGAGAAAGAGGTGCTGGAAAAGATCATAGGGTTGGGGTTGGGTCTGGTTGGCGATTGATCAATAAACTGATTCCAAGGCCTACAGCATCTAAGCATGGGCCTCTCTGAGCAGGCTAGGATCTCAGCTCTTCAACAAATCTTTCTACCTATATTTCCATTATTGCTCCACACCACGTCTGTAATTTCTTCATTCTCCCCTCTACCCACCCTCACATAATCCTCTATTTAGACCACAAATCTCCAAATGTAAAATTTTAAATGTGAGAAACTTTTTAAACAAATGAAAATGTCTCACTTTTAGAATGAGTGCTCTTAAACTTGCACAATACTGAGAACTAAGAATAAAACTGAGAGTGTACATAGGAAAGTGGTGAGAGCCAATGGCTCCACCAACTTCTATCTTACCGGCTGCTTACTATCTTTATATCTTCTCTTCTCATGACAAGTCTGTCTCCATAAACTGTTCCTGAAGGAACAAAGGGCTGAAAGCTCAAAATAAGTATCACTAAAAAGTCAATGCTGGTATCAAAGGATAGAGAACAGCTTTCACTTTTTGATCTCTCATTCATCATAAAATAATGCATTGGAAATCAGATATCACATAGTATCCAATACTGTTAACAATGTTTATTAAGCATCTAATATTGGCCCAAACTTAAGAGAAAAGAGAAGGAGAAAACAAAAGAGGAACACAGCTCACATCAACACTAAAAACAGTTCACTCTTTTATTAGGTCAGTGTGAGATCATGGTTTTGCCATGGCTTTCTCCAGTATTCTGTAACCAGACCCTTTCTTTAAATGATGTAGCTTCTTCTTCCCTCAGGCTGTAGTCTTTGCCTCTGGCCCATCTCCGTGGTGACCTATGCCACATTAACACCATGCTGCACATAAAGCAGCAGCATTGAATATTCCCCCAAGAAATTTAAATTAGTAAAGTGAAACAATCGAATTTCTCCCTATCTGAGAGGAAGTACTCAAGACTCCCATGTCCATCTGCCATGTCCTCTGATCAAATTCCAAAGCAACGAAGTAATGAGCAACATTCGGATAATTTGATACCGACCTAAATCAGGCTGCAATAGACATGTCAATTCCATCTACAGGAGCACAGAGATGTTTGCCCTCATAGTTTATACTGTCTTACACAAGTTCCCATGTGTGTGTGTGCCTGTTACTCCTACTTCTCACATGCACAGGTCTGTGTGCTTATTATTTTGAGCCTTTACATTCACCTGTGAGTATGTGTGTGTGTGTGTGTGTGTTTGCGCACGTACATGTGTGTACACACACACACACACACACGCATGCTACTCTTACCCCTCACATCCAGACGTATGGATGCCCCTTACTCCCACACAAACATGTAAAAAGGTGTGTGAGTGTGTGTGTGTACGCACGCATCTGTGTTACTCCCACCTCTCAGTCAGTGGGATAAAAGGCAAGATAAGCCACTAAAGGAAAGGTTGCTTTGAAAAGAACATTGAAAAAAAAAAAATCATGTTTCTAGGTGTAGCATAGACGACCAAAGACCATTTTCATACTTTGGTTATTCTTTAATGGTATTTATCCTGTACTGGATTTTGTGTTAATTTTAGGGTTATAGCCTCTACTTTACACATAAGACCTTGAGCACTGAAATTTTCTATATCATAAAAACTCAAAAGTTTGATAAATTTTATCTTTTAAAATAAATAAAGGAAATGTAGCCTGGAGTCATGGTATTCACGCTGCAGTACCAGCACTCACCAGTCAACAAGGGTCAGGAAATCCAAGCCAGCCTTGCATAGCAACTTTGTAGCCAGCCTGAGACACCCCTCACCCCTCACCCCATCCCCGCCCACCCAGCCCTCATCCCACTCCTTCTCAAAACAAAACAAGACTAAAAATGATTAAATTTTGAGTTCTACTTTGCAAAACAAAGCAACTAGAACTCACACACCTGGGCAGGATGCAGAACTTAAAAACATAAAAATCTCAGGAAGTTTATGGGCTTTTCTTATGTTAATCAGCACAGGACAGTCTAAGGCGGTGGTTCTCAGCCTTCCTAATGCTGTAAGCTTTTATAACATAGCACCTCTTATTGTGGTGACCCCCCAACTAAAAAAGTATTTTCATTCCTACTTTATAAAAAATTGTGTTACTGTACATTTTTATTTTTACTCTTTCATACAATGATATCCCTAACTCAGTTTCCCTTCCCTCCTCTCCTCCAAGTCTCTCTCCCCAACCTCTCCGCTCCCCTAGATCCATTCCTCCTCTACAGCCTCCCAGGGATATTAACCACACACAGCACATCAGATGCAAAAAGACTAGGCATCTCCCTTCATTTTTAGACTGACAAGGTAATCCAGTAGGAAAAAAAGGGTCCCAAAATCAGACCAAAGTGTCAAAGACAACTTCCCACAAGAAGATCAACCATAGCATATATGCAGAGAGCCTAGGTCAGACTCATGAAGGCTCCCTGATTGCCACTTCAGTCTCTGTGAGCCCCTGATGAGCCCTGGCTAGCTGACTCTGGTTTTCCTTGTGTTCTTGCTCCCCCGTCTTCCTCAGGCTTCCCTGAGTGCAGTCCAATGTTTGGCTGTGGGACTCTGTATCCGTTCCCATCAGTTCTTGGATGAAGACTTTCTGATGATGGTTATACTGGGTTCTAGGTTCTGATCTACGAGTACAGCAGAGTATCATTAAAAGTCATTTCATTGACCATTCATGCTTCATTCTAGCCTGGGACTCTGAACTAAATCCAGTCTCTGTTCCTGGTCTTCCAGGCAATGTCAGGGGTAGGCTTCCTCTCCTAGCATGGGTCTCAAGATGGAGACTGATTGGTTGGCCACACCCATAAGTTCTGTGCCACCTTGCAGTTCTTATTTTGGGCTTGTACTATAGTAAGAGCCAAGATTTTAAACTCTACTAAATACAAAACAAACAAACAAAACGACTCTATATATTTATGTTCATTTAAGAAAATACTAGTATAGATGTATTATTTTGAAGTATACAGTTAATATGTTTGGAGTTATTTAAAATTTATATTGAGAAAAATGTATTTTCCGTATTGCTGTAGATGAGCATCTACATAAGACTGTTAAATTGATTGTTGTTTTATATCAAACAACTTTCATAATACTTATTTTTATTGTTACAATATTTTATAAATATTAAGGAATATGACAAAAAAGATATTGTAGGTACTGAAGGGGGGTCTCTGGGAGGAGTTGGGGTACAAAAGGGAAACAAGAATGTGATTTAATTCTATTTACTTAAATACATTTTTAAATGTTAACAAATTCAGATAAATTGAAATCATGTAACTTTTCTCATCATAATGCAATAAAAGTTAAAAAGAAAAGAGAGAGAGAAAAAAAGAAATTTTGTGGCTGGGTTGATGTCCCACTCCCTCCACTGGAATCTTTGACTGGTTACAGAACACAGCTGGTTCAGGTTCTATATTCCTAGGAGTCTTAGCCAGGGCCATCCTTGTAGGTTCCTTGGAGTTTCTACTGCACTAAGTTTCTACCTCATCCTTGTAATGCCATCCAATTTCAGCGGTCTCTCCCAGTACCCTCCATCCTACCTCCCCCAGACCCTTCATGTTCCAGTCCATTTTTCTCATTATAAATCATAATATACATACCTGATAGCAGATTTCTAATATGCGACCCCTGTGAAAGGATTGTTTGACCCCCAAAGAGGTTGTGTCCCTCAGGTTGAGAATCACCAGCCTAAGGTCTCATGTGAACCCCCTCAGTGAGCTATTCTACATATAACAAACAGATATCCAACTGATGGCTCTTACAATCTAAAGAGTAATGGCATGCTTGTCCCATGCTACTCTGGGTTTGGTATCAAGCATAAAATTAATGATTTATGGTACTGTCATATCAGTACTTTAGAAATACAATTTCATAATACACTAAAACATTTGGTGACCCACTCATTATTGATCTATGTCATGAATAAATATACCTATATTTGTTCATCTAATCTCTATTTCTCCTTCTCTTACCCAACTTCCAGGCACAAGTCATTCTCCCACCTTAATCTTCAGGTAGCTGGGACCACAGGAACATTACCAGCTTCTCATGGGCACTCCTGCCACACATTTGTACACACTCATACAAACTGTCTGTCATTATGTCATTGAGGGGTTACTCTTTGTGGTCAGAAGTGCTACTGTGATCAATGACCAATAAACAGTTCTAAGACTTTCCTATGATAATTTTCTTTTTGTTTGTTTCTCCAGACAGGATTTCTCTGTATAGCCTTGGCTGTCCTGGAACTCCCTCTATAGATGAGGCTGGCCTCAAACTTACAGAGATCCACTGCCTCTGCCTCCCAAGTTCTGGGATTAAAGCCATCAGGAGACTCATCACCCCAATGGTCCACTGAAGCCACTAAGAGGACACCAGAAAAAAAGTGGCAATTACTGGCTACAATGATATTGTACTGAGGGTATAGATTTGCTGTACCTTTCTTTAGAGTAAGGTATCAACTACCTAAGAAACAAGGATACATAATTGATCTCTTAAAGATATGAAGAATGTTTAAGAAGTGCCTTCTCTGAGAAATGAATTTACCTCTTGCACTAGACACTATTGTAAGTAAACTGATGACATTTAAATTTGGCTTGGGACCTAGCAGGACTTCTAAGATTAAAAACAAAGTCCACTGTTAATTTTATTTAGAGCTAATATGCCCTGGACCAAGACTGTTTCCAAAGAAATCTGATGTTTTATCCTAATCATTTTTCATGAGAGAAAAAAATTTAACTTTCCTACTATTTCTAGATGCAAACATGGCAGGTGTTAATAGAGTGAATTTCTCTAATCTGCTAATTACAGAATAAAAGAGATCAGAAGCCTTGGGACAGGGAACTGTGGGACCTTTCTTTGCATAATTTACCATTCTAGTTAGTGACATTCTTTATGTCTTGAATATTATATCAATCCATCATTACACATGATTTTCTTAATCCAATATGGGCATGACAAGACATACTAAGAACAGAAATTTAACACTGCTTGTCCAATGAAAACAAATTATAAAATTTGATGTGGGTCAGTATAGAGTACTTCTCTCTATGAGAGGCCTCTCGTGAGAGGCCTCAGTCCAATCCCCAGGAAAAAAAAGAAAAAAATATATAATCAAAGGCCATATATCAGATACAAAAATTTTTATCATACAAATTTTATAAATTATTTAAAATTCTTTACAGAATATACACAGGGAAGAAAGTTAATCCTCAAATTATGTCATGAGGTATCATTTTAAATTGGTTAATTACTATTTTCACGTGCAAACACTTGTGAGGGGAAAAACCCCACATTCTCTCCAAATATAAATGTGACCACTTGGCCACCTAATTAATAGCTGATGCCAAATAATAATGAAACATTGTCTAAAATAACTGGCACAAAGCCAAAAACAGACAAAGCAATTAAATAAGAATGGCCCATCAGAATACTAGAAAAGCAAATTATTTAAATAGAAGTGAATATAGGTTTTATTAACATGAATGAAAATTAGACGTTTTCTTTAAAATATTCCTTTTAATTCAAGTATGACCTAGCATCACTGCCTCTAAATTAAGTTACCTTTCTCCTGCTCTCAGGCTTCTCTAACTCGGTGGTGGGAGGCTTTGAAAAATACACCTGGTAGACTGGAGAGCAAGCTGTTTGCAAACACATCATGCCAGATTTGAACACAGTATTTATTTAAAACTTAACTGAGCCGGTTATTTTAGGTTTGGATACCATAAAACAATTTTCAGTTTTATCTCTGTTGGTGATGTTTTGTTCATGATGGAATGTCTAGAAGACAAATTTTCTCAATAATGTTTTTTCCTCCTTTCCTTTTGAGGTATTTATAAAACCAAAAACAATTATTTCTAGGTACTTAATTCCACCCTCCAGGGTATGAAGTGTGTCTGTTATCATACAGAACACCTAGATTGCTTTTAAACTCAATGATAATTAAAGAACATCAAAGTAAACCCAAGCTGTTTCACAGGGAACCAGCACCTATCATCTTCTGACTACTGAATGACATATTTCTTGTCCCCTGGAGTACCACCAAGTGTTGTTAGCTGTTTTTTTTCCCTCCCTTAGACAATAGAATGTTCTTTCTTAACTCTTTTAGGGATCATATAAATCTAAGCTTTAAATGTAAACCACTGAAGGCAAAGAAAGCAAGACCAGACACATGGAGCTACATAAACTTAAAAGCTCCTACATGGCCAAGGCAAAAGAAGCAATGAGCAGAATGAAAGATGATCCACAGAATGAGAGGGAAATACTTGTAAAGTGAATTTCTGATATGACAGTAATATCCAAAATACATAAAGAACTCTAAAACTCAAAAACTAGCAAAACCATGTAACCCAATCTTAAAATGGACAAAATGCCAAAAAGGGGTGTGTGATAGGTCTGCCTATCACCACCGCCCCCCCAAGAGAACTGAAGCTAGAGGATAAACAGAAGCTAGGGCTGGCTCAAGTCCATAACAGCTACTAGAGAGACTAAGGTAGAAGGGTGGGAAATCCATGAGTCTAAGGCCAGCCTGAGCAACTTAGCAAGACTTTGTCTTGAAATAAAACACAAAAGGAGCTGGACACACAATATAGCTCAGTGGTAGAGTGATTATCTCACATGGGTGAGGCCCTAGATCTAATATCAGTACTGGTAGGCTGGAGGCTAAAAGAGAGCACCACTCCATCCCTAGATCTCAAGGCCAGCAGAGACAACAAAACCACACGGGGATACGTCACCTCACAGTTGTTATTGTCATATTCCTGTCACTATCATAGAATAACAGCAGGTACTGGTGACAACATGGAGAAACTGTAACACTTAGACAGACACTCTTGGCAAGAGCATAAAATGGTACATATGTTACCCACGCCCCTCCCCCCCAGAAAGGCAATTTCTCACACTACAAAAGGCAGATTACCACACAGTATGATCTAGCAACGCTACATCAGTGTTATCCAGAAGGACAGAAAGAAGCAGGGAAGGAAACTCAGGTGTAAATCTTCATGATGTTGAGTGAGACCACATGTTGGGGTCTGGCTTTTGTTTGTCTGATTGATTGGTTTTATTTTATTTTCGACAACATACCAAAAATGAGAACAAGGAAAATATTACATAAGTTGGACTTCATCAAAATTTAAATGTTTCATCTTACCCTGATAGGCAGTGCTAGGAATGTTTCTGAGGGTCACTGTTGCTCTTGTATTAGGTTGTTAACATTTAACATGCAATAAAATCTTGTCTGGAAAAAAAATTCTTAAATTTCTTTCAAAAAAATTAAAATGTTTCAGAGGACATCAAAAAAGTAAAAAGGCAGCTCACTGAATGGAAGAAAACATTTGCAAAGCTTGACTCAGACAGAGGACTGTAACCAGACTGTAGCAACATCTTTTATACCTCAACTATAAAAAGGCGACCAAGGGCAAGTGAATGCCTCAGCAGGTAAAGGGGTTGCCACCAAGCCTGAAAGCCTGAGTTCAAGCCCTGAAACCCACATGGTAAAAGAGAGAACCAACATGCACCATGGGACACATAGTCCTATCTTTTGCCACACGTGTATTTTTTTAAGACCACAAGAGGTTTTTTGGTTTGTTTGTTTTTTTGTTTGTTTTGCTTTTTGTTTGTTTTTGAAGACAACTCAAATAGAAAACAAAGAAGGCCACAGGATCCAACAATTCTTATAGGTACATACCCAAGAGAACTAAAAACATCTGATTTTCTCCCAAAGAAAGTTCTCAGCAGCATGATGTATAATGGTAAAAAAAAAAAAAAAAAAAAATCCACAAATTGATGAAGGTAAAAGAAACTGTGTATCCATATAATTAGTAATGTACATTTTAAATGGTGATTACATGGTATGTGAGGTATCTCACAATAAAGTAGTTAAAACTAAAGTAAACCACTATGATTTATACCACCAAGCAGTTGCGGGGACATAGCCATAGAGATTACTAAACTGGTTGTTTGGCTAATAGGGATGAACAGGCAATGCCATAACTGCCTGTAGAGAGACATGTATGCACAGAAAAGCTGTAACAGAATCCATTACACCGTATGCTCACTTTAACAACTGCTTTCCAAGGCAGACATCCCCAAACACTGAGTAAAGATAGACGCCAGAACCAATGGCACTCATTTCAGTTTCCCCCTCTTTCTTCTCACTGGCCTGGAACTCACCAATGAGGCTAGGCTGGGTGGCCAGTGAACCTCAGGGACCTGCCTGTCACTGCCTTCCCAGCACGGAGAACAGCAGTGCAAGGCACCATGCCTGGCCCTTTGTACAATGCTGGGGAGTCTTCATTCTAATGTGGGAGGCACTCTAACAACTGAGCTCTCTTCTCAGCTCTGAGAGTCCATTATGATGTTTAAGATGAAATCTTTTCCATTCTAAATCTTCAAGTATTTGTCTTTATTACTATGTGAAAATGACCTGTAACCTTTTCTCTTCTCGTCCACATTATAGCAACCATGAAAACACATGTATAAAAACCTGGTGATGGCCACATTGTGGCCTGGAGATCCACAGCAAACAGGAGTAAAAGAAGATTCACGTGCTCCATTTTTAAAAATAGATATTTAAAACATACACATCCCTGTTAGAACATTTTTCCATGATTTTGCAGTGTGTAAAAATTAAGAGATACAAGTAACATAATCATTCACATATCTTATTTAGTCGATATAAAAATAGCAATACTGCACCATAATAGTCATCAGAAATAACATTTTTCCCTTCTGAGATTAAAGGAGAAAAGAATACTTTCATTCCTGTCAAAGGTATTCAATTTTCCCCTCAAATGAAGTTTAGATGAAAACAATGTGACTGACAAGCTCCGCACAGGCAGATCTTGGCAACTCTCAACTCCGTCTATCTCCTTGGCCGGTTAAGCAAAATTCCTTCACTAACTGCTAGTCTTTGCAATAACTCCTACAAAGCTCATTACTGCCTCTGTCAGCCTATCCCCCATGTTGCGCATTTATTCCTGGGATGCATATCAACATGTGGCACATGTCCTTGACATGCACAGAAGAGCTGCACCCCAGGACAGCAGCATGCACGACAATAGTCTCCACTCTTACTTCTTTGTGGTTGCTGGGATGTAACGGAGAAATCTAATAACTGTGACAGTGGGGCCTTTCGGGTTCTCCTTGCCTTTTGCAGACAGTGAAGCTGCACAGACACTAATGAAAGGTTAAATGAATAGGAATAGCTGACAAGACATACAATAAAGAAGGAGCTTGGTAATCCACAGACACTGAGCAGAGATCCTTGGCTCAAGCAGAGAAAGGACAGCACATCGCCGAGTCACAATATTTAAAACAGCTTGCTATACACAGAGGCTTTGTGTCTGGGTACACGTCTGGCTTTGGACTAAGGGGGAAAAAAGATACGAAAAAGGAATTTCAGTATGGGGTACTTTTGGCAAATGTTAAGGTCATAATAAGAGAAAAATGTTTTTGTTTTTATGTGGGCTGTTACATCTTTGTACTAAACACACAAAAGAGCTGGGACAGGAACTCATGAATCCCCAGCTCCAAGACAATACTATACATTTTGATAAGTCTTAAATCCTGTATGTAGAAGACAGACTTGATGTGATTCCCACTGGTTAGACACACATGCAGTGACTCATTTAGCAGTTCCACATCCTGCCTTCCCTGTGGAAGGATCCCTGACACTGGAGTTCTGGTCCTTAGCTTGTGTAATCAGTTACACTTGAACTGAAACCCGCAAGTATCCTGGACTCTGTAAAACTGCCCAGCAGTCGCTATAAAGAACTTACCATGCTGGCAATTTGTAAATTACAAAACAAGCCCCTCATAATTTCAACAAGGGGCTACCAACTGTGAAAGCACTTTAACCAGAACTCTTGATTGCAAAACTTAGCTTTTGCCTGTCTCACCACACCTTCAAGGTTGTATTCCTTGAGGAACAAGTATCCTAAATCAGTAGAGCAAAACAATTTAAATTACTACAGGAAAAGTGAAAATGCCCCAGGATGTCTAGGAAATTGCAGTAAAAAGGACAGAATTGACATTGTCATATACATATTTTTTTTTAAAGAAAATGGCACACTTCTGTTATGACAAAAACTTTTAAAACGGACATGTCTATGCTACTGCTCTTACGCATATTCATGAGTTTGAATATAGGCTCACAACAAATCGTAAAGTAATACTGAGAATATGTTTTAAAACAAGGGAGGCTCTTTGAACACCCAAATTAAATTAGACCTGAACTTTGGAGTGTACTGAGGGTTCTAATAAGCAACAAATAAAGACTTTTATTGGCTAGCAACATAATGAGCACTACTGTGCAAGAAGACAAATCTGGTCAGTTTATCTCCCTGGATATAAGATTTACTTCAATGGTAAATAAATGTCAAAGTAATGCCCCTAAAAAGTAGTATATAAATAATGAAAATCAATCACTATCACTGATTATTTAATATAAACATATCACAAATGTTACTGGTTGGACTGATTAACAAATGCCAAACAGTAAATAAGAAAACATTCAACTCTGCCATTTAAATGTAGCTTATTTACTGATTAACAGTATACCAAATTTTAAAACGATTTGCTGTTTATGGTGACAACACAAAGCCCCTTCTTTTGAAGAAATGTTTCCTCCAGAAGCTGCAGCTGTATGCAGAACTACCTCGAAACATCATCTATGGGGAGAAGTAGCTGTCTTTTGGGACCTAGAGTAGGGTAGCATGCTCCTCAGTGACTGGGTAGAAAGTTGCTTTTAATGGTAGTTTGAAGGTGGGCCTGCCAACATGAGAAGATTTCCTTCAGTTGACAAAGTGACACAATGATTACACAATCTCAAACACTTAGCATGTTTGGTTGCACTTTACCTCATTCAAATTCACCTACAAGGTAGAGTCCTGGAAAGCTCAATTGATTCCTTTACTGTTCTCAAAGGAAATTCTGTTGCTATCACCACTCCTGTGTGTGTGTGTTTGTGTGTGTGTCTGTGTGTGTGTGTGTGTGTGTCACCTCCAAGCCTAAACTCTAAGCCAGTTATTGTGCAACATTCTGACTGCCAGAGTTCTTTTTTTAAAAAACCTTAAGTATATCTAATAAAATCATGAGGCTCCCTCTAGCTCTTTAGAGAGCTTACTAACCAACTATACTATGTAACTCCTGACCAGCAAGAGATGTTGCAGGAGAACTGCCGTTTTCAACTCTGTTTCTTGTCAGAATGCAGATGTTAAATGAGACCATCTGCAGAGGAATTCAGAAAGCACCACTCCTTTATACATTCATCAAGTTAAGACTATTAATTGCTCCCAACCGAAGCTTTATGTGCAAGAACTCTACAGTGAAACTATAACCTGTATCAACTATGCATGCTTTCTCAATCTAGATTTACTCACGGGGTATAAAATGAATTTTAATCTCAAAAAACAACATGTGAACATTTCAAAGGAAATCAACTTGTAACCTGGTCTCAATTTTAAAAGTCTATCTTTAAATTTAAAAAGGAAAACCTCAGAGGAGAGAATAGCCCACTCTATGTACAGCGCATCTGTGAAATTTATGTAAGACAAAGATACTGATGGTAATTCATAGAAAAAATCTTCATGCACCATAATATTTATACACAATGCTGTTAATGACTTTTTTATTGTTTAATCTTTTCAGCAAGTAAGTATTGAATATTTGGGAATTGTACTTATTTAGACGACTATAAATAACATGGTTGAAGTATGCCATTGATGTTTTGTTCGCCTTACAATAGCCATAAAAGCCACTATTCCACTGGCAGCTCACGCCAAACAAGTGAATATGAGCATTGCTAAATCAAACTCTTCATCCTTGCAAAAGCCATCTTTCAAACATTTACAGAATATTTAAAATAGCCCTGAGGCTTAACTCTAAATTTAAAGTAAGGAAAACCGCTAGCTTCGAGTCATCACCTACTTTGGACTCCCTTAATCTAGGAAATATTCCCAGGAACAACAAAAAGAATAGCTCCTTCTCCTCTCCCCCCCCCCCCCCCCCCCCCTTTTTTTTTTTTTTGCCAGTGTCCAATTTCTTCTTTTCTGAACAGCTGTATTATCCAACTTAAGTTGCTCTGCTAATTTCAGTCCCTCAAGGACTAACTTGGAAGGCAAAAAAATACAAGAAAAGATCAATTTGCTGGGAAAGATCAAATGAGAAAACTGTGGGGACAGCACCAGGTCAGCGCGTGGAGAACTAAGCAGACCTGTTCTTCATTAACTGCAGCTCTCTGGGGACGTCACACACTACCTGTCCGTGGGCTTTATTGAACCGTCTAACCCGCCTCTCTGTTCCATTCTTCTGGGCCCAAGTGAATCATATCCTGCTGCTGACAAGTTAGCAGGGGACTGCGGCTGCAACATGAAAGTACTTTTCTTTCTTGTCTAAATCAGGCAGATTTTTGAAAAGACGACACAGCATTGACTCGTGACATGGCAAGATGAAACGAGAGGTCTGGGCCGGTCTTGGAGCTTCGCAGATAAAAGTAATCAAATGACACTCGTGGAATGCAAATTGGCATTCTTGACTGCAGCAATTGCACAACCATGAAACATCCCTGACAGCAAGCAAGATTAGGACAAAATGTTATGTAAAGCACTGAACTCAGAAACTCTCACTTGAAAATTCAAACTGTAACACTTACATTTTAATATAGCAACAGTCAGTCCTGCTTTTGTCTGCTCCTTTTTGTAATCACATATCCCTGCCTGACAGATAACTTACGTCTCAGGCAGAAGAGGAAAAAAATCAGGTATTAGCAATGCACTACTGCTATTAGTATTTCCTCAGTATTTTTAAAAATCACATGAGGTTGGTTTTTACCCAAAGTTTAACATGCAAACCCAACTTAATATTCTCAGTGGATTAGGGGGTTGGGGCATTTCATACATGCCTCCAGAAAGATGCTCTATACCAAGTTCAGACTCAGGTCTGCTAGTCCTTCCTTCAGGTGAAGATATGCCTATGCTTTGGTAAAGTAATTAGCAATCTGGATTTTAAATCCACTGCTCTCCGGGAACAGAAAGAGTACCTATAACTTAGAACTTCACTAAAACTGAACAAGTTTAAATGAAATGGCTACAAATATGATATAAAATACAGAGCCTTTAAGGGGCTCACAAAGGATTCTCGTGTGCATGTTTCCAAAGAGTGAAAGGAAGTTCTATCAAACTTATACAAGGCTTGGTACTAGAGGAAAACTTCAGAGCAGAAACACTTAGTGTCAGAAATAAATTCTACCTAAAGCATGTGTGTCTGTGCACAAAACCATCTAAACGTGCAGAATAGAAAACAGTGGGAGACAAGTGCTCAGTGATTAGTGCACGGGAACAGATCTGTAGACAAATAAGAATACTGGCCAGGGGAAGAAAAGGCGTGCAACTGGCTTTTATAATGTTCTGTAAAATGTCCTTACAACAAACTCTCCAGCTCTAAGCAGATATATTTCATATTTTGTTTTGATCCCTCACTTAAACACAGGATCCAACAACTACAACTGTTCACGAAGTACATAAAAATTAATAAAACAGGCCACTTTCTGCCACTTTAATCCTGGGTACACAGGATTATTTTATGATGTCTTTTGTACATCAGTTTTACAACAGCTTGACTCTAGGGTAAATAGGAAGCATCATAAATCGCACGCTGCTTTCAAAACCTCTTTAATTTCTGTCAGCATTACTGTAACCACAGTCCTGGGTGCATTTTGTGTGTGTGTGTGTGTGTGTGTGTGTGTGTGTGTGTGTCTGCATTTGACAGTACCATCTCCTACATTCCAGTTGTGACTTTGATCTCTGAAACAAGAGATGTCACATCAGGGGGAAGGGAAGAGAAAAAAAAAAAAAGTCAACCTGCTATCATCCCGTTTCTTATACATCCCATGTACATAGGGGCCCACTTTGTATCAGAGCCCCCAAGTGGGGCTAACAACAGCGACACTGGGTGGTAGGGAACGCCAAGAAAAAGAGTGGTCAAGCCCCATTTCTAACAAATGACTTCCCGAAAGCAGACAGTGCTGCTCATCACCGGGTGAACTAATTGCCTGCTTCCTCGCTGCAGAGAATCCGTGTCCCTTCCAGGGGCTGTGCTGGAGTCCCCCTAAGCTGTGCCATCCCGTTTCCTCTACCACTTGGCACTTACAAGTTTTTGGTTTTGTTGTTGTTGGCTTTTTTTTTTGGGGGGGGGGGGTTGTTTTTAATCTTCGCCTCACCCCACGGGAGATTCCGTCTAGTTTTGTCCTGAGCTCCAACACCACTGTTTTTTGTTTTTTGGGTTTTTTTTTTTTTTTTAATTCAGCCCCCCTTCCACGTCTCAAATCCCACCGTCCAGTCGGGCGTGGAAGCGCAGCGGGCCGGCTGCTTCGGAACCGCACTTCGGGAAAGCACGCACGTGCCTGTCTAGCGGGATTTGACTGGCCGCGTCCGCGTCCTCCGCAGCCGCGCGGGCATCGCTGCGGTCCCCACGAGGGCCGCGCCCCGGCACCCATGCCCAGCCACCGCTCGGGGCTCTCAACAGGCCGGCAAGTTGGGAAAGTTGCCGCGGGTCCCGGCAGCTCAGCGCATCCCGGGTCCCCGCGTCCCGCGCCCTCCCCGAGGGCTCCCTGTCCCCAGAGTCCCGGGACTGCCCGCTGCTCACCTAAGGCGCGGGGGAGCCCTCGCTCCTGTCCGCCCGCCCGCCCGCCCGCCCGCAGCGGCCTCGAGAACTTGGGGCCAAGTTGGGGGGTGGAGGGTGGATTTCGGGAGCACCGCCGGCTGCCCGCCTCCTCGCGCCGCGGCGCTACAGGAGAACGCGGCCCGCCGCGGCCCCGGGGCGTCCCGCCCGGGTCTCGTCCCTACCAAGTGCAGACGCAAGCGGAGAGGAGGTGGAAACTTCTTACCATCTCGGCATGCTGGTTGTCAAGTGCAGCCCCCGCCTCTTGGTCTCCTCTTAGCGGCCGCGCCTGGACCAGCCCCTCGGCCGCCTCGGCTCGCCGCTCGCTCGGCCTGCTCCCTCCCCCGCCCGGCCGCTCCGGGCCGCGCTCGCCGCCCGCGCCACTCCCCGCCCGCCCGCCCGCCCGCGCGCGCCCTCGCCGCGGCCCCTCGGCGCTCAGGTGACTGATTTACACCCGCGCCCAGGGTCGCGCTCGCTCCCTCGAGCCGGCGCTCGGAGTTGTCCCGCTCCTCCCCGGGCCGAGGGAGAAAAGAAAAAAAGGGAACGGACTGTCCGGGAGGGGGGCTGCTGGCGAGGCGGGGTGCGCGCGGCGGCGCGGAGGTGGGGGGGGAGTGGGGGGACCGGCGGCCGCGCCGGCACAAGTTTCTGCTCCCGGCGCAACTGTCCGGACTAGGGTGTTCGCCGCCTGTTTTTGTTGTTGTCCTCGAGCTTTTCTAGGGGCTTCGGGGAGGATGTCTAGCCCTCCCCCACCCCCACCTCGCAATACACACACACACAGACACACACACACCCTCTTCCGTGGATGGAAAAACAACTTTGGCGCCCCCCGGGGGGTGCGGGCGTGGAAGTGGAGGTGGCCGCCAGCGCCCAGCTGTCAACAAGGGGGGAAAAAAAAGGCGAGGAGCCGGGAGGGGAGAGGGAAGGCTGCGAGCCGCCGCCGAGCACCGGGCGCGAACTTTATTCCGACTGAGGCGCAGCGCCTCGGCTCCGGGCTTCTCCGGCCCTCGGTCCGCTCGGTCCGGCTCGGTCTGCCTGGGGCGACGCCCGGGATGAAGGCAGGGGAAGCCCGGGGACCGCGACGCGCCGGGGGACCCGGCAGAAAGTTGCGCGCAGCTGGGGGGCGAAAAGTTTGTGGGAGCGGCGGCTTTGGTGCCGGCCCGGACGGCGGCTTGCGGCCAGGGCTTCCTTCTCCTTTCCTAGGTCTGGGCCCGGAGCTGCAGCTGGCGGGGGGAGAGGAAGGAAGACTGCCACCCTAGCGGGCGCCCGCGACGGCCACCAGTCCCACGTGTGGGGTGACACTCAGACGACCCAAGTTGCCCTGCTTTTAAGACACGGATTGCGGGCGGCAGGCTCGGCACGCACCCGCCAGCGGTTGAAAGACACCTCTTAAATGGAAGCAAAACAGTCGGGCTGCAAGATTCGGCGGGGGGGGGGGGGGGGAAGGGGGGGGAAGACTTAATCATCCTCATCTTTCTAATGTACACCGTGTGCCAAAACCGTCTCCGCCTCGTGCAGATTTATCATCGCTAGAGCAAACTTTTTGCTTATCTGCCTCGGGAGGAAGGCACAGGTTTCTAGCACACTCTGAGCTCTAAGAAATCAGAGAATCCTGCGAAGATTTGGTTGGCTGAACAACAGGTTTGATTACTGTTTCTTCCTGAAAAGAGAAAAATCGTCCTTCCTATTTTTCTCTCTTCCCCAAGCAGAGAGAGACTGCATAATTTCATTCAGAGGTCAGAATTAAATTCCCCCGAAAATATGTAGACTTAGAATTAAGAAGCACACTCCCCACCCTGTCATAAGTTTAATGTACAATCACATTTAATTTTTTTTTTTTTTTTTTTTAGGATCCATGCCTGACTAGATCCCAAGTAGCAACAGCTGGCCTGAGAATGTGAGTTAGCTTATTCACGTGAATCCAGCCTTTAAAAAAAAAAGAAAAAGAAAAAAAACAGTAGGGCCACCAGCACCTGCAGTTCCTTGTACTGGTTGGGTTCAAATTCCGGAGTCCTAGGCCCATGCAAAGCAGGCTGGTATTCACTTCAGAATTTGTTGGTTCTATGGGCCATTTTGGTGTGGAGCAATTCATGTTCTCTCATGTTACAGGAAACACTATAGTATTTTAGGCACATGTTTATCTCTTAATTTTCTAATGAGCGACAGTTACTGTCCTCACTGTAGGACAAATTACAGGTTAGGTATCTAACCTTTATCCAATATGTTTGAATGCATGTTATCAAAGTAGGATCATCTTCAAATGATTTGATTAAGGTGAGGAGCATCTTCTCTAAGCAGAACTCTTAACAGCATTCTGTGGAAACTGATTACACAAGAGATAATGGTGACCAAATGTTCATTCTGAAGACTTAGGGGCACCACAAGCATCTTCCACAAACAAGCCAAGCTGTGGTGTGTTTTCCTGCATCACAAAAAGATGAGAAAAACTATCAGCTAATTTCAGAGTCATTACCCATACAAACCCATTCATACACTTAACTGCTTTGGACAAGTGACAGTCCAGCAGTTGCCAAATGATTGTATCCACACAGGGTGTTTCTGGCTGCACACCTACATTTGCCAGGCTTTTTTTCTACATCAAGCAACCTGTAATTTACATTCCTCTGATTGGTTCCAGAACTGACTGTTCTTGATGTTAGCATACAGCCACTCTACCTGAGATAAGATGTATCTATCGAAGCCTGCCCCCCACCCCACCCCCACCCTGGCCAGTCATTACAAAGATGGAGTGTGGGCTGGACTGAAGAGCAGCCTTTAAGAAGGTGGCAGAATCGATAGAAGCCATAGTCGCTTCAGTGACTTTGGCAATTGGGTCGAGATCTTAGGTCAGTGGCTCTCAACCTATGGGTCTTGAACCCTTTGGGGGTCATCTAAGACCACCAGAAAACACAGATATTTACATTATGGTTCATAATGGTAGCAAAATTACAATTATGAAGTAGCAACAAAAATAATTTTGTAGTTGGGGGTTACCGTAACACCTGGAATTGTGTTACAGGGTCGGAGCATTGGGAAGGATGAGGAGCACAGCCTTTGGTCTTCTGTATCCTGCAATACCCTAATGCCTTGTAGCTACCTGACTCAAGTGCCCCATCCCATCTGTTCAGTCTTCTATTGGACTCTACTCAAGTGGGGAGGCCTTTCTAGTCTCTCTGTTCCTCATTTGCCCATCTGCTTTCTAGGCTTAGACCTTGGTGGTTCTTCTCTTTGCTTAAACTCTTACCCTGTCCAGGGCCCCTTCTTACCACTCCCACCTCATCTCCAACTTCACTCCTGAAGAGTCAAAGAAAAGAGCTCTTTGTCCACTCTGCAAAAATATTCCTCTCCCTGTCTAACTTTCCTTTTGTCTTTTGTGTGCTTGTATTCACATAAGCCGTGTTTTATTTTGGCTTTGCCTATATACTTACTACTTTTCAACTAAAGTGTAAGCAAGTGAAGGGCAAGGGATGGGTCTAGGAATGTCAAAAGCATTATCACCATTGTGCCAAACAAATGTGCTATAAGAATATGGAGAAACGGTCCATTCTTTGAGAGCAGATAGGAAACACGATTTTACCCAGGTATCCCCAGGGTACATACTGGCGACACCCAACAGTCCCCAAGGCCCTCCTAGAAGGGCCATGAGGACAAAACTATTTTTTTTCTAAATTTCTATAATATGAAGTTGTATACATTTCCTATTCTCCCCTGTGCATTTCTGAAAGCAGTGTGACTCGTAATATAGCAACAGTCTGGATGAGGTGAACAGGAAACTCACCTGCCTCTTAGTCCGTCAGTTGTTACAGGAGACGTGCCACGGAAGTGTAAATCAGTGCTATTCCTGTCACCAAATTTTTGGGCTGTTTTATACAGCAGACTTTCTTTCTTTTTTAAAAGATTTATTTATTTTATGCATCTGAGTGCACACTGTAGCTGTACAGATGGTTGTGAGCCTTCATCTGGTTGTTGGGAGTTGTCTTTTAGGACCTCTGCTCACTCTGGTCGGCCCTGCTCGCTCAGTCCCTGCTTGCCCTGGCCCAAAGATTTATTTATTATTATAAATAAGTGTACAGTAGCTGTCTTCAGACACACCAGAAGAGGGCGTCAGATCTCATTATGGGTGGTGAGCCAACATGTGGTTGCTGGGATTTGAACTCAGGACCTTCGAAAGAGCAGTTGGTGCTCTTACCCGCTGAGCCATTTCACCAGCCCCCAGACTTTCTTTTAAATATGTACATCTGTTTGTTTCATTTGCTGTGCTAACAAATTACAAAAAAAGAAAACAGTAAATTAGGCCACAAATTTATTATAATTCTGGATGTCTGATAGGAGATGTATTAAAAATAAGTATTTCAAAATCTACATAGCCAGCTACTTACTTGTGTTCCCTCTGGGGCCAGAATCTCCCTTCTTTCCTTCTATACCTCTGAGAAGCTACTCATTGGCTCAGGGCCCTTCCTGCCGAGCCGCACCTTCCTCTGCTTGCCGCCAGCTGGTTGTAACCACCTTTATGATTACTATGGGTATACTGAGATAATCCAGGAAAATCTAAAGATATAGACTATCATTAGTAGAGGTTATTGTCTTCCTACTATAGAATGATAACAGCAAACAGTTTTTAGTTTCATTTTAAACAAACTGATAGCACTTACATTTTTAATAAATACTAATAGCTGTTGCTCATATCAATAAAATCATTTTTCAATCTTCCAAAAATTGAAGAACTTAAAAAACCAATAGGGTCATAAAACTGGACAGTTGGACAATATCTGGCTTGTAGCATCTCCCCATCCCTCTCTCGGTGCTCTGGATTAGTTGTTCTAACCTGGTTATGATTTAACCTGGTATCTTTCCCTCTGCTGACTGCCTGAATGTTGAGCATCTTCCTTAGATCTAGAATGTGCAAGAGCCACTGAAGACTTCAGGGGAGGATTATTTTTGATGAGTATCATTTTACTCAATAAAACCCCAAGTGGTAGATAAGAAATAAATTGTCGGCTGGGCAGTGGTGGTATACGCCTTTAATCCCAGCACTTGGGAGGCAGAGGCAGGCGGATTTCTGATTTCCAGGCCAGCCTGGTCTACAGAGTGAGCTCCAGGACAGCCAGAGCTATATAGAGAAACCCTGTCTCGAAAAAAAAAAAAAAAAAAA
>JADRCD010210082.1:0-16000 GCA_019843815.1 Montemys delectorum | reverse complement strand
GAGCTGGATCCCACTTTGGGCCTGTTGCTGGACCTTCTTTTCCTCAGGCTCCTCTCCATTTCCATCCCTGTAATTCTTTCAGACAGGAACAATTATGGGTCAGGTTGTGACTGTGGAATGGCAACCCCATCCCTTACTTGATATCCTGTCTTCCTGCTGGATATGGTCTCTATAAGTTCCCTCTCCCTACTTTAGGGCATTTCATCTAAGGACCCTCCTTTTTTTAAAAATTTTTTGAAAATTTATTGTTTTATTAGATATTTTCTTTATTTACATTTCAAATGATATCCCCTTTCCCAGTTTCCTCCCCTCCCCCCAACCCCCCAAAAACAACCAAAAAAAAAAAAAACCCTCCCTTCCCTTCCTCCTCCTGCTCACCAACCTATTCTCTCCTACTTCTTGGCCCTGGCATTCCCCTACACTGGGGCATAGATCCTTCACAGGACCAAGGGCCTCTCCTCCTATTGATGACCAACTAGGCCATCCTCTGTTATACATATGCTGCTGGAGTCATGAGTCCCACCATGTGTACTCTTTGGTTGGTGGTTTAGTCCTTGGGAGCTCTGAGGGTACTAGTTAGTTCATATTGTTGTCCTTCTAAGGGGCTGCAAACCCCTTCAGCTCCTTGGGTCCTTTCTCTAGCTCCTTCATTGGGGACCTTGTACTCAGTAGATGGCTGTGAGCCTCTACTTCTGTATTAGTCGGGCACTGTCAGAGCCTCTCAGGAGACAGCTATATCAGGCTTCTGTCAGCCAGCACATGCCAGCATCCACAATAGTGTCTGGATTTGATGATTGAATATGGGAAGGATTCCCAGGTGGAACAGTCTCTGGATTGCCCTTCATTCAGTCTCTGCTCCATAGTTTCTCTCTGCAACTCCTTCCATGGATATTTTGTTCCCCCTTCTAAGAAGGGTTGAAATATCCACACTTTGGTCTTCCTTCTTCTTGAGTTTCTTGTGGTTTGTGGATTGTATTTTGGGTATTCTGATCTTCTGGGCTAATATCCACTTATCAGCGAGTGCATACCATGTGTGTTCTTTTGTGATTGTGTTGATATTCTCTAGGTCCATCCAGAACGGGACAGTGTGCAGAGTGAGGGACTTTGGAGCACTCATCCCTAAATGGGATGTTTTTGTCAAACCCCTCAAGGGATCTATGTGGATGAGGAAGTAGAGAGACTGAGCCAGAGGTGATCAGTGACTCCAAGGAAACAGGACTAATACATGATGGACTCACTAGACTGACAGCATGCACAATACCTGTGAGGTTAAACTCTTTCGTTTTTTCATTACACCTGTGAAAAAAAGGACCAATTTTTTATTTTTTTTTAATTTTTAATTTTTTTAACAAAGATTATAATTTTACTTTTGGGGTGGTGTGTGTGTGTGTGTGTGTGTGTGTGTGTGTGTGAAGTCAGAGGTCAGTTTTGGAAAGTTGTTAGTTCTTTCCTACCTTGTGAGTCCCCAGGATTATATTATATTATACTTCCTTCATCAGGCTTGGTAGCACATGCCTTGTTCACTGTTGGACCATTTCATCAGCCACCTTTCATCTTTTGAGGAACAGTCATAGACACATGTGCTCAAATGCACACATGCGTGTGAGTGCTCCTGACTCTTTTGAGGTGATGGATGGAGGAGGGGTTCATTGTCCTGTCCAGTCTCCCTGAGGACAAATGCCCAGCACAGGTTATAAAGGAACATATCCTGTCTCTGGGTGCTGCTATGATGGGTCAGGGTGGTCCAGTACACACTGTCCCTTCCTCCGCCAATTGTTAATTTTATACTTCATTCCTCTGAATCTTCATCCCTGATCCTTTTGAATCCAGAAAGCCTTTTTCATCATTTTTTTTCCCCAAAAGGACGGTGTTCTAGGCATCAGGGTGAACCTTGCTCTACATGACTGGAGAAAGCCTCTGGAGATCTAATTTATTATGTCTCTTTTTCATTTTTTCCCTTAAGTTCTTTTTGGGGTGTGTGTGTATTCACGAGTGTTTTGCCTGCATGCATGGGTGTGCCTGCTGATGCTGAAGTTCAGAAAAGAGTGTCAGGTCCCTTGAAATGAGAAACAAATGGTTGTGAGCTTCCACATGAGTCCTGGGAATTGAACCCAGGTTCTCTGGAAGTGATTTAATTGCTGAGCCATCTCTGCAGTACATGCTCTGTCTCTTTTGCAGATGCCTGTTAGAAACACTTACACAAAGGTCCCTCTGAGACCTCAGATTCACACATCTAAATCCAAATCAGATTTGTCTCCCAAAGGCAGTTCTTCCTCAGATGGTGTCCTTTCTTGTCCTGTGATTCTATCAACTCAGAATTTGTGCAGCCATTTCTTAGCTACAATCTTTTCTCACTCCCGAATCCAAATAGTTCCATAGTCTTTATGGAACTTGCCCTTGCCTAGCTTTTTTTTTTTTTTTTTTTTTTTAATGACTGTTGTCTTTGTTGGTAATGTATCACCTCTTGCTTGAACCAATGGGACCCACTGATCCTTCTCTCCCTACTTTACTTAACCCACATTACCCCAGATGCCCACCTGGAGCCATCAAAACAAAAGGATCTCTTCCACCTGAGGGTTGTGAATACTTAGTTCTGAGTGGGAGACAGGATTGAATTTTGGAAAATGTTTTACAGCAAATACAGCCAACTTAACAATTATATTCACTAAATTTACCACTTACATAACACAGCAGCAATTTCTCTCTATGGACTAAAAGGATAACCAACAAACAAAAGTGTTTCTTCCGGGGAAAGGAAAAATATGGAACTTCATTTAAAAGTGTTAACTATTTGTCTTAGAAATTTTAATGGCAAAGTATCAGCCATGGTTTTGTTATCAATCGAGAAGTATTTTATTTTTCTCACTTTTTACATAAGGTGGTTTTGAAACCACCCAGATGGACTTGATGTGCAGCCTTGTTGGGCTCTCTGGTACCATGTTAAGTGACCATATAATACCTGTGTTCCAAAGCCTTCTGCACCTCCCACCTTCCAGACTCTGCCTTTTGTCGTGGCGTTCTAGAAACTGCTTTGTCTTCCCAACCCTGCCTTCTGCCACTCACTGATTACACAGTTGGTGGACTTAACCTGGAAAGCAGCGATTACTTTTGCTTGGCCTTGTGTCTTTCCCAGACACAGTTTCTCCAGTTCGTTCCCAGACTCCCAAACATTTGCTCCTTATTTTCTGCCTGTACCTCAAGATCCATCTTCCATCAATCCCTCCACTCAAAGCCTTCCTTTTCTTTGCTTCCCATAGAAACTAATTTGTTCTCTTTTACAACTCAGAGGATATTGTTTTATGAATCACCTTTGTGCCTATTGGGTCCTCCCATCCCAGACGGAAGCTGCTCAAAGGCAAGGACCATATCATTCTGTTACAGTGTATGTCTTCTATTGAGCAAATCTCTGGGGGCACTCACCATATGTAGAGCACAGCTACATTCTGTGGGAGGGAGGGGTCTGCTAGTGAGTAGAGTACTGTACTGTCTTAATGCTTGTGAAGGGAAAGGTAGGGAGCACCGAGTCTCTATGAGGAGACAAGAATCCTTCCTCTATCAGGCATGTAGTTCTATCTTATTTAATTATACAGACGTAATACACGATGTGTGGGAGCACCTGCATGTGTGCTATGTGGAAGAAGACAGTTTTGGGGAATAGGTTCCTTCCCTTAGCTGTTCACAGGTTTCTAGGAGCCATTCCCTGTCTTCAGGCTTACAAGACACAGCTTTCAGATGAGTCATCTTGTAGACCCTGATGATTTTTTTTTGTTTTTGTTTTTCAAGACAGGGTTCCTCTGTGTTGTCCTGGCTGTCCTGGAACTCACTCTATAGACCAGGCTGGCCTCGAACTCAGAAATCCACCTGCCTTTGCCTCCCAAGTGCTGGGATGAAAGGAGTGTGCTACCACTGCCCAGTAGGCCCCGATGATTTTAAAAGAAGAATCTAGTGAGTTTGATGAAGCCGAACAAGGGAGTAGAAAGGTATTGCCATTTGAGTTGGGTTTTTCTGTGTGAGTTGTAAAGGAGATAAGACAAACCTAGAAAGAAGACAGACATGAGCCCCTGTACAAGCAGAGAGATGTCACTGAACTTCGTTACTGTGGCTTGGAGATAGTTGGAATTGGAGAGCAAGAGGGTCTGGGCCCTTGAGGATAGCTCAGGATCAGCCTGGGTCCTGACTAGGGGATTTTGTGAGGAAGATAATGTAGAGAGTGGAGTGGCGGGGCTCCATGCCGCTGTCCACAGCAGCCTCTATTAAGGTGGAGATTGGGTTCTTGGCTTCATGGAAGAATTTCAGGACAGCCAGTTAGAAGCAGAGTCAGAGTTCTTTAGGAAGAGATTTTAACACAGGTGGGAGTGGGATTAATGGTGAAGCACAAGAACAAAGGGTCAGACACACCCAGGTGAGGCTTCAGGCTTCTCTGGAGAGAATCATCATTAAGTGAAGTTATTTAAAACCTCACTTAGGGTTTCAGCAGCTTCTCAAGTTCCACCTCAAATGTTTTTGTTTTTGGTAAATGATATTATAGGATGGTTCCCGATATAAATTGGATGGGATTGCAACTGACAGGGGAAACCCATAGGTTACAGGGGTTACAGGGGAAGTTAAGTCCTGGGGCCTGCAATATTACTCAGTGGGTAGGTTCACTCACTTCCAAGCCTGGCAGTCTGAATTCCATCCCTAGACCCCAAATGGTAGAAGGAGAAACTGACTCCCACAAGTAAGTCCTCTGAGCTGTGTGTGTCTGTGCATTTGAGTGTGTACACATTCCTTCTGTCACTAATAATTAACTAAATTATTTACAGAATTTACAACTACTTAAACAATAGTTTAAAAATGTTAAAATTCTAATAATTTAGACAAAGCAATTAAATAAATAATTTATAAAAAGACACAGTCTCTTTTGCAATCTTTAGGAAATACCTGGCCATAGTAAGTAACCCTATTCAGGCTGTAAGCACAGTTCATTGTTTTAGCATTATTATTCAAAAACATCTCTCTATACATGATCATACCCACATAGACAACCCTCACAACATATGTTTGTTTTAATGTGCTGGAATCCATGGTTTTCAATGGATGAGAGGCTTTAATCTGACTCTGGAGGACGTTTTTTTTCACCCCCCCATGTCCCCTTCAATTTTCCCATTTTTCTATCCTGCCTCAGTGTGTTCTGATTTTAGACATAGTCAATTGGATGTTATCTCCTCAGAAGACATATTCAGATCCTCTGCCCCAGTATCTATGCAGATGTGATTAAGGGTCTCAGGAAGATACATATTAGATTCAGGAAGGACCTTCATTCAGTGGTGTTTTATACGAGGATGCAGAGGTGTAAGCAAAAAGGCACAGAGGAAAGGCACAAGGATGCTCTGCGGCTGCATATGGGGGCTGTGAGACAGCAGCAGCAGCAGGGACTAGGAGAGAGCATGAACAGATCTGTCTATGAACAGGGTCTTTGGAAGGCCCCCCTCTCACCCGCGTTGGCTATATAGTTCTGGTCGTCCTGTTGGGGAGTACACTTCTATTGTGTTAAGCAACCTAATTTTTATTAATTTCTATTAGTTAGCTCTGGGAAAGTAGCTCAGGCGTGCTCAGATTGAAGACAGGGAGCAGGGATTTGGAATCAAAATCTTTCACAAACAGGAAGCAGCCAGTTGTTGAGCACTTGCAGAGTTTTGAATCTATCCAGTATTGCACTAGTCACACCAAGGGATACAGACTCCACAGAGACCTGGAGTGACCACAGCCCAATAATTACAACCACTCTGTAAAGTCAGTATTTAATTATTAGTAAAAAGATGTAAAGAATATTGAATTGGGTAAGGAAGCTTAGTTATTTCTCTTTTTTTATTTTTTATATTTATGTATTTATTTTATATGTGTGATTTCAAAAATAAAACAGCTTCAAGTGCTTGAAGTTTTTTCTTTTTTCTTTTCTTTTCTTTTCTTTTTTTTTGAAGTCTACCCTTGCATTAGAGATTCTGTGGCAAAGTCACACAGCAGGGTGTGTCTCCTGACCCTTCAAAGTCAATTACTCCTTAGCTTGAGGCCTGGTGTTAGCTGCTTTAACAGAATTCTATAATTCGTAGGCTCTGAAACCATCCTTCTTTTTCCTTACTTCCTTGTAGGAAATGACTCCCCAGACCTGTACAATCCGCAGGGGGTGGACGGACAGTCACTGGAGTGATGGGAGCTGAATCAATTCAGGGGCTGTCTTATCTAAGCGGTGGACAAGTTCCCTATTCACCTGGTTAATTATATCAGTCAGCCTCTCCTTTCACTATAGGGAACTGGCAGATGAGTGTCAGCAGTCCCCTGTGGCTGGGATGTGCCCTTAACAAAAATCCCCAGCCTGGCTAGTACTCCGAAAGCAAGGGGATTTCTCGTTCCTTTCTGCAGGCATCTAGGCAAAGCTGTGCCCAGCTCATTGCCAGGAACTATGAAATTACACAACCAAGACCTGCAGTGGAGCCTGGTGGGTCTGGGACCTGGGGACAGGCCACGTGGTCTCTGCATTTGCCCCCGGCACCCTGGCTTTCTCCCAGAAGTGTGACTTTGTTCTGGTTCTCTTTTATTACGACACTACTGTCTTTGTGCCTGCTCTCTATGTTACATGCATGTAGTGTCTGCAGAGAGAGAGAGTGTAGAAAATTAAAACTGTAGTGTTTGTGGCTCCAAGCGCATGTAAGAGACCATAGTCAGCACTTAGTCAGCTCTCCTGTATGAATTTTTCCAAAGAAAGAAAAAGCAATTACTTGTGAGTTAGGTCTTGAGGCAACTGGGAGTCTTCTTGTTCCTGACAGCTCTTGCTCCGAACTTCCCTTTTGCACTCTGTGAGGCGCTCTGCCCTTGCTTCTTGCTTGATTCACAAGCAGGAGATGCAGTGGAGGCTGAACAAAGCTGGCTAGGGTATCTTAACCATACCAAGGCAAGAACAACGATATGGCTTTTGGAGATGGCATTTGGATGCTGTTCTTTGAAGGACAACTTCTTAGTAGCACTCAGTATTTGGTAAAGGCAGGGCAGGCCTACCTGTGGAGGCCAGAGGGCTCTGGACATGCAAGGGAGGGCTGGGGGCATGTAAGGGCCCTCACTCCATGTTAGAATAAGGCCTTCTCGTTCTCCTTGGGTTTCGAGATCACCATAGTCGGAGCCGAGGATGTGAAGGATGGTGAGCTTCGTGTGAACTATAGCAAAGCGTGCCCTCATGTCTTTCTAGATTCTTCCCTGACAAACCTGGCAGAGGAAAAGACAAAGGGAGGGCTTATGATTTTTATTTGGTTGTCATAACACAGTACCAGAGAGTAGGGGCCTAAAGAATAGAAATTAATTTTCTCTCAGTGCTAGGGGCTAGAAGTTTAAGATATGGTTGCCAACAGGTTCTCCTCCTTAGGGGCTCCCTCTTCAGCTGTGGATGATCATATCTTCCTACCTAGCCTTCCATGTTTATGCCTGGTGCCTGATCTCCTTGGATGATATTGCCAATCTCACCATATTAGGGTCTGCTGTAATGGCCTCATATTAAATGAATTTCCCCTCTAAAGGTCTTACCTCTAAGTAAGTCACATTCAAAGTGCTTCGGTTAATAACTTCAATATGTGGGTGGGGTGGGAGCGGGACAGGCACAGTTTATCTCCTAGCCAAAGGGAACTGACATTTAAACAAATTCAAGTTCAGTTTTATTAACTACATATGAACCTTTATTACCTGTTGTTTTGTTTTGTTAATATTTGACTATATAAGGGTAGGTGCACATGAGTGCAGTGTCTTGCAGAAGCCAGAAGAGGATGTTGGATCCTCTGTAGCTGTGATTGCGGGAACTTGTGAGTGGCCTGATGTGGGTGCTAGGAATCAAACTTGGGTCCTCTTCAAGAGCAATGCAGGCTCATTACTGATGAGCATCTCTTCACCCCTTGGCTCTTATTTTTGCAAATGGACTCAGACCCACAAGACTTGAGTTTTGAGCGAGGATACAGGTTGAACTCACGAAGAGCTGAATGAACTTAATGGCAGTCAAACATTGAAACGGTTGTGGAACTTAAAATTCCAACACCCTTCCTTTGCACCTTGTATGACTTCAGAGTGTATGTTCCTAGTGTCTGAAGAGTTGAGGACCAAGCACTGAGGTCCTTCTCCTCGGGATTCCTGTTTAGGTCACTTGTATTAGCATCTGTTTTATTTGCTCTTCTCATTTCTGGGTCAAAACAGCCAACAAAAGCAGCTTAAGAAGGGAAGGCTTAAGTTGGCTCACAGTTTAAGGATGCAGTCCATTATGGTGGAAAATATATGGGGACGGGAAAATGAAAGAAGCCACTGGCCATTGGAAGGAGCCGGAGAATGCTGCTGTGCAGTTTGCTCTCTCCTTTTTACTCAGGTGGGAATGCCATCCCAAGGAACACTGCTACTCACCTTCAGGTGGGTCTTCCCACCTTAAGTAACCCAATCTAGACAGTCCTTCACAGACATGCCCAGGGGTTTGTTTCCATGATAGTTCTAAGTCCCACTAAGTTTACTATTGATAAATTAACCAGCCTGGGCTGGGCAGATAGCTCACTTGGCCAATTGCCTGGCATGTAAGCAGGGGGTCCTGAGTTCAGTTCTCTGGGTACAAAGCAACTATAATGCTGCAGAAGGGGTGAGATGGAGGCAGATCCCTATAGGTCATTGGCCAGCTAGCCTGGCCACATCAATGAGTTCTGGGCTCAGTAAGAGACCTTGTTCTGTCTCAAAAAACAAGGTGAAAAATGACATCCACGTTGATCTCTATTTCACACCTGCATGGATATGGACACATCACAGACAGACAGACAGATACACACAGAGAGAGGCAGACACACACACACACACACACACACATACACACATACACATAGATACAAATGCACACTCATAACTTCCATTTGGAGTCAGCATCTACAGCCCATAAAATATATATGTTTCCTGTTTTAGAGACAATGAATTATTTACCTACATGTTACAGTGTCCATTTTGTCTTTATATCAAACAGACAAACAACAAAAAACCCCTTTGGTTAAATAAAAAAGTCAGTCTTATTTCTAAATTTGCCTTGAATTTGATATAGACCTGAGGTGGAGGTGGGCCTTGAACTTCTAATCCCCCTGCCTCTGCCTTCTGAGTGTTGGGATTGCAGGTGTAACTCACCATGCCCAGTTGGAAGTCAAGTCTTTAAAAATGTGCATGAGGAACCAAGGGTTTGATTTTCCATCATTTTCTACAATGGCTTTTCTTATTTAAATGATGTATTCCCAGCCAGCTGCATGTAAAGCAGAGAATGAACCTCAGCTCAGCCAAGTGCTAGCTGATGGGGATGACAACAGACCTGCCAAGCTGAGAGATTTTGTTGAACACAATAGCCTGTGTCCTCAATGGCAATGGTTTCAAATTCTGTTTCCAGAGTGCAAAAATGATTATATTGTTGTTGTTGTTGTTGCTGAGTCCTGGGAATGTCTTTTGAAGCCTCCTCTGGGGCCACTTCACACTGGCTCCCCACTTCATATTGGCTAGCTGTGCTTCTCTCCACTCTGGAGTGACTGTCTGCCAGAGGAGAGTGGCCGCTCCTTTCTGTCATTAAATTTTCTTGTTGGAGAGCTGAGGATTCGTGTCTCCCATGGAGGCTGCTTACCTTCTTTCTTTGCTATGGCGATAACAGCTTTGGGTGGGCAGCAGGGTGGAGGCAGACATGCTTTCTCTGTGACTTTCATAGGCTGTTTTGTCTGCTGGGGTGGAACCAATGCTTCATGGTTCTGTGGCTTCTGACTTCTGGGCATCATCCATTTTGATGGAAGCTCATTATCCCGGGAAGAGGGTCAGCATTGACACATCAAATTGTAGGCTTGTAGGCGGTGTGATATTAGAGTTAATACCCTGTGTGTACCCTGACTCCAGACTTGGGGATGCTTTAATCTCACGTCTACTTTAAATATGAAGACCACTAATTAAGATTGTGTGGAGGGATTTACCAAACCCTTAGGGAAGAAAAACTATTTAATAATTTTTGTTTTCTTGCTACTGCTGATGATTTTCAAGCTAGGATTTGTATAATTAATTGGCTTCTGGTGGGTATCTCTTCTGTCTCTTCCACATTCACTATTCTCAGGGTAAAGCTAGTACTTTAAAAAATTAAGACTTTTCACATTCCAACTGCTCAGTAATTACCTGGTGGGTTAACTATGTAAAAAATGGGTTCCGGAATAAACAAAACATGCTGTGTAGTTGATGGACTATTATTTATATATGAGAGAATGACATTCAGATACATGCTGTAACAGGATGAACCTTGAGGACTCTGTGCAAAGGGAAACAGTGTAGAAATAAAAGCATGGCTTTGTGATTATAAAGTAACCCAAAGATACAAAGTTACGGAGATGATAGAACCCACCAGGGCTTGGGAAGCAGGAATGGGGCTTGCTGGTCAGTGGCTTCAGGGTTCCTATTTGAAGTGGTGGAAAGTTCTGGAAAGGGAAAGTAGCAACAGTGTTCAATGTTCAGTGGCACTTAAGTCAAATGCTATAAAATGGCTAATGGTTATGAGTACTTAGAAGCTTTAAAAAACCTGATTCTGATGCAGGAAGGGCATATAGAACATATACACATTATATAAACATAAAAACTGCTTTTTGAAAAAAGCTACTTACGTGTTTATTGCCTGAATATCCAGACCTGCTTGGGACAGTTTGTCTGTGGATTTGCAACTTGTTGTATAGAGAGATCTTTCATGTCATTCTCTGGCCAGGATGACAACCTCAGACAGCTGTAGTACAATTCCCCAAACTTGGGAGAAATCACACTATTTATGGAAAATATTTCAAGAATCTGGACTCCCTTAATCCTTCTAGAAATAGTAATTTTATCCCTGAAACAAGCCAGATGGTCAGGTTGCAGCATGCTTTCTGCTTGGGTGGGTTTTGTTTCCCGATTTGTACCCCTTGCTAAATCATACTAGTGACTTGCACTTGCCTTCCTCCCACCCATGAAGCAAGTGTATAAAGTTAACTTTAAAAAGAAATTAGATGACGTATTAGTTAGGATCCTTGAAAGAATCTTGTTTGTAACTATATAAAAGAGGGATTTATTTCGAGGAATTTGTGATGATATGTCCTGGCAAATATGAAGTCCCAAGAATGGGCCAGTGAGCTGAGGATCTGCAGAAAAGCTGATGTTGACATGCTGAGTTTCACAGTAATTTAGAGGTAGAATTCCTTCTTGGGGGCTTAGCTTCCCTCTTAGATTCTCCTTGATTAAATAGGAAGGTGATCCACTGATTCAAACGTTAGCACATCATTAAAAAAAAAAAAAAAAAAGAAGAGGATATTCCCCCTACATCTGAACTGATGTTTAACAATGAGCACCAGTATCCTTAGCCACAGAACTGACCACAGAACTACTATAGGTGGGGATGTGTCAATGGCAGAATCATCTTTAGCCAAGTGTGTTTGTTGTCTGTTATATCTGCTTCTTTGAGAGCTTACAGAAGGATATTCCAGTCCCTTTCCACCTCCTCATCTAGGTTCAAGCCTCATGTTGTCATCGTTTCATCAGCTGGTAGGGCTGCCTTCCAAGCCGAGGCGGGTTAAGTGGTATAGAGTCTTCATTGTGGATGTGTTGAAGGTGTGAATGTGTGACTGCAACAGCTTGCCAAACAGGCTGGTGTAAGTCCATGCTATGGCGAGTTCTGCCAGGCAGCCCTTTGGGAATCAGCCATTTTTTTTTTTTTTGTGGAGGGATTTGATGGGGTGCATGATTTCACCACTATTGCATCCCCAATTAGTCGGGGCCCAGGTGTGTGTTAATAAATGTTAGCTCACTCTCTGTTACACCAACGACCCCACCTTGACTTGATTCCAGGGATTTCGTGCACTTAATATTGTTTGATTCATTATGTGCTTGTTGTTCTATTCTGAAAGGTCTTCAAACATCCAGAGACTATCTCCGTTGTTGTTGTTGTTGTTGTTGTTGTTGTTGTTGTTGCTGTTGTTGTTGTTAGAAAGCATCCCAACTGCTCAGGGATGTAACTGAGCAGTAGGCAGCTCTGACTTTGTCCTTTTCTCTCCGATAGACTGGTTACTTCATTGGATGAGGACCTGTTCCCTGGGGTGTAGAAAGCAACTACCAGGTTCTTTCTTAAGGTAAGAACTTCTCTATTACAGACACCCCTGGGCTTCAGTTAGAAGCTCTGGCTTAGCCTGTTGGGCATCCATACAAACTCCTGCATGTTTTGGAACTCTGTGTTCTCCAGTTTGCCAGATTTCTGCCCGATCCTACCTTGCTTCTGTTTACTGTTCTGTGGTTCTGGGATTTGGAATGCTAGTTTGGGCTTGCTATATTTTTTGTTCAGAACAGGAGGAAGTCTGCAAGCCCAGGGACTTCTTGGTGGATGAAAGGCGTCTCTAGTATTGCGGGAGTCATGTATTTGATTAATTAAAAGAGAACTAACCTAAAGTGACCTTCATTAGATCATGGGGATCTATGTGGGATAAGGAACGATGCTCGAATATAGTCCTATTAAGGGAAATGCACTGCTGAATAAACTCAGTGTGTATGAATACTAATTATTGAATGCTCAGAATTCTCAAATATTTAAATGGTAAGGCTTATGAATGACCCAAAACTGGACTAGAGTGTTGTTCCAACCAAGAACTGATGGGCATACATGTAAGCCCATTTAAAGCTCTGCATGTATTGATAATGTCTTTTACTCGATTTTGGTCTTCAATGTGGTGCCTAACACAGAGGCTGCCCAGATTAGATTGCTAGCCCGGATCTCCGTTTTCCCAGGTGAAGAGATCAAAGCAGAGGGCTGGTTTAAGAGGTCAGGCTGCAAATGCCATGCCATGCCTTTTGTGGCTGTAAGGACTAAGTCTCTTCTGCCTTGTTGTCCCGCCCTGGCTGTTAGGAATGCCAGCCCCTAGCCCTGAGGCCTCTCACTGGCAAATAGACCTCCCACCTTGTGTTTGATGGGTGGAAAGGAGAAAGGCAGGCACCTAGAGGAAGTTGTCTGAGATCATGAGGTGATTGGGCCTGGGCCACGTTTACATTTCTTTTCTTGTGCAGAGAGTAGATTGAATTATTAGCATCAGTGTATGTTAATGATAATTACATGTTTCAGGTACAAAGCAGGATTCTGTAAAATGTCTGGTGGGATGCCTTTCTCTTTGCCTGTCTGAATAAATGGCACTGGGCTGTTCTAATTAGGCTCAGGAAGGCAAGCAAGTGTCTATGTGTTATGATCAGTTTTCCCTAGGGTAAGAGAGAGGGTGGTGCATGAACTGCTACTTCAGTTTATGAGTGTGTGTTACTAGTTACCCTCTATATGTGCAGATTAGACAGTTGAAGGCCCAGCTATGAGACATGGGGGTGCAGGGTCATCTTCCAAGGCAAAGAAAATTTCTTGTAACAGTGTTAAACCACAGCTCTGGGAACATCATAAGCATGATGGTAATAATAAACTTAAATAAAATGAATAATTAAACATAAAAACCATAAACATAAATATTAAATAAATAAAAATAAAAAATAATAATGCGATAAGTAAATCCATAACTCTACTGTTAGTCACCATCAGCGTCACCACAGCTAACATTTTGGCTCTGACTTCCTTGGGTACCAGACTAAAGTTTTATATGTGCGGTTCTCTTGTAATCACCATGGTACTCCTTGAAGGTAGACTCTATTAAGATCCACATTTCATAGAGGAGAACGCTGAGTTACCCAAAGTTAGTCAAGCCTCAAAGCGTCAGAAGTGGGATGTGGCCAGCAGAACATCCCAGGACAGGGCCTGCCTAGACAGTTGAGGATGGCTCACTGGATTCCACTCTTACCTCCCTGCTTGGCCACGTATCCTTGACTACCACCAACTGCTGGCACTTTATCTCTTCTGCACTGGGAAACCCCCCAAATTTTTAACTATGTATATATAAGAAAATTTCAGTCATTTTGATCATCAGAGAACAAAAGCAATCTGGGACTACTTGCTTGCTCGGTACCCTGTATCTGGAGCTAGCAATTGCATAGTAAGTTGTGACCTGCTCCCTAGAGTCTCACCTGGTGATATTCTCTTTGCATTGGTTTGCACATATACTGAACACATCTGCCCACCTCACTAAGTAAGACCCCATGGAATAAAACAACTACTATTGACCCTAGATATCATGGCTTACAAGGAGCAAAACCCTATGTTACCACCATGTCTTCCTTTACATGGAAAATTTGCCTTCTTTGCCCTACATCTGATCTCTCTGGCCGTAGCGTTTCTCAAGTCAGTGTACTGACTGCAGTGGCCTCGCTGGCCTCAGGCAGGTGGGATGAGAGCTTGGAAGTTCCACACAGTGATTGGTAAATGTTTTGGCAGACAGACAGGTGTCCTGGTTTCATGTGTGTGAACCTGTGTTAGAAATGCTACTGATGATGAAGCCTCATTTGTGCAGGCCTATCATCAGTTGTGTGTTGCTTAATATGGCACCCTGGAGTTGCGGCTTAAAACAACAACTGTTTTATTTGCTTGTGGTTCTGTGGGTTCTTGTGGGCCCAGCTAGGTGGTCCTTCAGCTCGTAACAGTGGGCCATCCTTACCATTGCACTAAACTAGTACTTGGGAGATGGGATTTAGGACAGACTTTTATAAACTCCCTCTACTCATGACACCTTTTTCCTGAGAAGTTTTTATATGACTCAATCGTATAAGCATATGAAATTAGTATATAAATCAAAATTACTGATAATAAGTCAAAAAGAAATTTATTTCAAGACAATTCTTTGAAATACATATGATTTGTCATTTATTAAAAATGAAAACATATTTGCCTGCTAGTGAGATAGATGTTCTCATTTGCCAAGCACAATAAAATCCAAAGTCATACTAATTTGACATTTACCTGCTAAGGAATGACAGTAGGAAAATTAAGAATTTTTGTTTTCTGTAATTAAAGCTGTTATGTTTCTGTGTTGGCTTGTTTTGATTCAAGGTAGGTATCAAACTTATTATATAGTTGAGGATCACCTTGAACCCCAGTCCTGCTTCCATTTCCTAACTGATGTGATTGCAGGCGTGTTCTACCATGCCTAACTTAAAACATTAATGTAAGGGTCCATGATTCACTGAAGAATGATACCCTGGACTCAAATAGCATGTAAACACAATGAGTGTTTTATTCTGCAGAAGTCCAGCCTGCTGGGGTCTCCCATTACCAAGTTAGAGAGACCCTGAAGTGAGTTGTCAGGCCCAAGTTAAAGCACAATAGGGGGAGTTCCAGGGTAGGTAGATTTTATTCTATCTTTAGTTACTCTGGAGACATTACCGCCGGGGTGTCGGGGCTGGAAACTTGCTGAGGAATCCTGGGATAGATGGGCTTTGTCTTACTGTCAAATGCAGAAGGGGGGAAAGACTAAAACAGGAGTTCAATCTATAACTAATTGTGATCAATCAATTGAGATAACTCACTACCTTTGGCTCAGCCTGTCTCATCACTCTACTTATGTTCCGATCAGAGTAGAAAACTTTGTGTGTACACTAAAAACACTGTCATTCATAACATGCAGTAGTCAAATCCGAGCCAGTGTGCCTCAGTATTCATTGGTGGTTTGTGGTATGACAAGAGGCTCAGTGCAAAGTACACACGGTGCATGTTCAGAGCCAAAGCTGCAAGGAGATTGAAAGATTCAACCTGGGCGAGCACTGCCACCATGGCCTCACTGAGCATTCAGCCTCACTTCGGCCTCATTGGTCAGAGAGTGTTTGTGTAAGACCAGATTCAAGGGAAGAGGGCCGGAAATGGACCCTACCTCTTCTTGGTGCTAGCTACAAAGTATTAATTGCTATTTAAAAGACACCAGGAGACTCTTAGTTTTGATATAAAAACAACTGCAAATTAGTTTAAAGCATTTATTTTTACACAATCTTCAAGTAAGGATGAAGATGTGGAAAACAGAGGTCTTCTGCAGCATATCTGTGCATATAGTAATAAAAATCCTAGCCAGGCAGT
>JADRCD010210081.1:25662-42619 GCA_019843815.1 Montemys delectorum | reverse complement strand
CACACACACACACACACACACACACACACACACATTAAATAAATAAATAAATAAATAAATAAATAAATAAATAAATAAATAAAATCTTCACAGCTTGGCCAAGGGAAACTGTTGAAACATGGACCTTAACTCCTTTTCTAACCTCTAGACATCTAAATCCCATTGATCTTTGAATTCTTAGGATATTTTTTATGTAGCTGCTCTGAGTTAAAACTACACAAGGCAAATGATAAGATGCTCCAGCCCTAGACTCATAGAGTTCAATTGTTCAAAGGGAGATGGATTGAATGCACTCTTCAGAGACTAAAACATCCATTCCCTTCTCCATGCACTGGAGTGGCAGTACAACTCCATGCCAGGTAACCTATGATCCATACAGCAGGTGCAGAAGTTCTCAGTTTGTCCTCAGACTTAGACTCAGATGTGGATCTTAGAGGGTAGAGGAGGAGCGATTCTTAGCAGATACAAAACCACGACAAAAGCAACAACAAGGGAAAAACTTCTGCATTTTTCTGAGACATGCCTCTAAACACACAGCCTGGAAAAGTCTTTTGGGTAATCAGCCAATACCTTTGCTAAGACAGAGGTCAGCTCCCTTTGCTAGCACAGCCAGATATACTGTGGCTTGGCCCATGTTGGTTCCAGAACACACTGCAGGGCACC
This sequence comes from Montemys delectorum, assembly GCA_019843815.1. NCBI lineage: Eukaryota > Metazoa > Chordata > Mammalia > Rodentia > Muridae > Montemys > Montemys delectorum. Next base: position 41,956 of record JADRCD010210081.1, on the reverse strand, counting down.
ATCCCAGGGGTTCTGATTCAGGAACTGAGATTTGTATCTCCAACAGACTACTGGTTGATGCCTGTGCTACTGGCTGATGACTGTAATCTGCAAAGTGCTGGTTATGACTTTATATTTATGCACATAAATAAAACTGAATGGTGAAACCAAATGCCTTGAAAAGAATGCAAGCAATTCTTTATCAGACTAGAGAGTCTGTTAGCATTCTTCAGTTCACAGGTCTGGACTCATGATCGGGAGACGTGTTGACTCACCAACAATTCTTCAATCTTTTAGTCACTATGGAGCCTCATTGTAAGGGTTTGTGTTGGCTGTCAACACTAAAGGGATCAAAAGCCATCTAGAACATGCTAGATGTGTTTAGGAAAGTTCTTCCAGAGAAGATTTGTGTATGGGTCAGTAAACTGAGTGTGAAAGCTCTGCTACGAGTCTGTCCAGTAGGTCCAGGTGAGATGGAACAGCAGTGTAAGAGGGAAGCTCATGTGTGTTCAAGGCCCTTTGTAGCAAGTTTGAATTGTGCTGGTTTGTGTTACCTGTGTACCTCAAATTCCAGATACATCAGGCTCATGATTTGGGCCAGAAACTCTTCAAGGATCTCACAGGCCTTCAGCCTTTAAATGAGGCTGCATCTTTGGTCTACTTTGTTTTGAGATTCCCACCTTCTTACACCAAGTTGCTACTGGCTTACTAGACTTTACTGCTTACAGGCAGCCATTGTAAGATGGGTCAGCCTTTAGTCATATGAGACAGTCTAATAAATCCCCTCTTATAGTTGTATGTATTCTATTGATTCTGTTCCTCAGGAGAACCCTGACTAATATGTTCACTATAGCCCAAAGATATTGTGGGATATAAAAATAAAACACATTTGGAGCCTGACCTCAGGGTCTTGTGGATGAGGCTGAGCCTCCCTCCTATCAGTTAGACAAGACAGCCTAGGGTTACATGCTAGGTGAGCAGTGACAATATACCATGGCCACATCCCCTTCTGTGCATATCTAAAGGCCTTATTGGGGTAGAACTTCTCTAAGCAAATATGCCATGCCCAGCCTGGGGCAAAAGCCCATCCACAGATGTATGACCTCAGTGGTTATTAGTTCTAGTTAGTTACAAAGTCAAACTAAGTGAGATCCTAGGAGAGTCACTGGAGACACTTCCCACCCCCTCTTCAATTAGCCAGACTGTCTTTCTGAGGTTACCTGAAGGGCTTACAAGCCTCAGATTATGACATCATATTGGAATAGATTCAGCAAGGCTTGAAGCTTCCTATCTTCATTTATACTTTTAATTTAAAGGATATTTTGTATTTTAGATTAATGGAAAAATGAGCAATAGCACAGTTCTAGTAAATGCCAAAGTAAGATCTACATTGTGGCTACATGAATATTAGTGAAGTGCTCTCACTTTGAAAATTCTCAGAACGAAATAATGATATAAAAGGAAGCTTGTAGTTTAGGAGAAGAGATGAAAGAACTTAGAGCACGTAATAAGAGTTCAAAAGGAAATATATGTAGGAAAATCATAAGTGTGGATTTTGTCCTATTGACTAAATTTTCAGGCACTATATCTTTGGCTAAAAATCCAACAATAAACAAAATAAATTCCTAGATTTGTCACAGAGAGTAGGAGAAGCAGAAAATTAACAAATAAATATCTGAGACACTGAGGATGATGTCATCAGGAGAACATGTAAATGGACTAGAGATGCTCATCTTCTCTCAGAAACATCATCTGAGCATCAGTCCATGAAGGAAAATAGCTTTGCAAGAGTTGAGAATTACAGAACAGAGATGATAGGACCAGGGTGCAGAGTAAGGCCCACATGTGAGGATCAGAAAGGCAGGTTCAAGTTTCCTGAGCCAACTTCCACTTAAACCCAAGAAGTATAAGGTAGTGATCCTCTTCAACACAGGGTAAGACTATATTCAGTACCTTACTTTGCTATAGGTCAGGCCCTAGAAACTCAGGCTACTGGATGGTTATACAATTCTTAAGTTTCAGACATGTTCTACCAATGGATAAGCCTCATTCACTCCAAGAATCAAGGTCCCCTGGTACTAGAGTAATATCTAAACCAACTCAACTACTGGTTCCATTCCTTCAAAGCCAGTCTTCAATATCACCCAGTATAGATTCATAGATTCATTTCTGCAACCCAAGGCTCCAGGCTCACACTAATAGACAGTCCCCCAGGTTTCCACATACTCCATCAATGCTCATAGGGCACTAAGAGATAGACCTTAATATCCTGTGCAGATACAAATTCTAGGCTATTCCTCATGCCTTCAATATCTAGGCTGGCCTCCCAGCTGCAATGGTTACAATAAACCTAGTTGTAGGCCTGGTCTCTATATTCCCAGACTACAGGCTACTCTTGTAGATCTGTCTCCATGCTTAGCATATTCAAGGACTTAAGAAGAAAGAAAGCCTTCTACAGACCCTGCTGAAATGCCTTCCTAGAATCTTTATCATTGTCATTGTTGTCTTTGTTAGAGACAGGGTCTCTTTACATATAGCCCTGGCTGTCCTAGAACCCACTATGCAGACAAGACTTACCTTAAGCTAACAGAGATCCTCCTGTCTCTGCTTCCTGACTGCTGTAATTTAAAGCATGTACCATGCCCAGCCCCAGAATATTTAACCTAGTTGATTGGTCAAGGGTTTTCACTATCAATGGTAGTCTGTAAAGACTAGGCTAGGAGCTGGTTTCTTCAAGTGCATAGGTATGAACACACACCATAGAGATTTCAGTATGAGGCCTATCTAGCCTGGAACTTGTTATGTCTCAAAACAACAACAAAACAAAACAAAAATGGAGACTAAACCAAATAAAATAAAGTAAAATAAAACACAAAGAAAATGATAAGTTAACTAAGAGTCTTGAGAAACAAACAAACAAACAAACAAAAAAGAAACAAGAAAAACACTGAAAGTAAAAATTATAGTGACTGAACTGAGAAATTCCATAGAGTTCCCCTCTCTCCCTGCCCCAACCAGAGTTGATCAAGCAAAAGCCAGAATGAGTGAACCAGAAAATGGGTTAACTAAAATTTTGCAATCAGAGAAATAAAAGAAAACAGAATGAAAAAGGCCTGTGAGAATCATAGACTCTGTCAAGCAAACTAGTAATTGCATTCTATAAGTCCCAGAAAAGACAAAGTAACTTAAACATCATTTAAAGAAACAGTGATGAAGGCTTCTACAATCTGTAAAGAGAAAGCCCATTTAAAGCCATAAAACCCAAAGAATCCAGAGAAGATTAAATATAAAGAGATATTTCCCAGCATGGATAATATTAAAATTCTCAAAAGAAAACAACAAAAAGACTTTGGAAAATGGCAAGAGAAAAAGTGCATTATATACATGAGGGAACTTCTTTAAGACTATCAACAGATTTTTCAGTAGGAATGATGAGTACCAGGAAAGTATGGCAAAAATATTTAAACTATTGAAACAATACCAGCCAACAGCCACAAATGCTTTATCTAGTAAAGCTGCCCTCCAGAAGTGAATAAGAAAGACTTTTCCAGCTAGGCAAAGATGGTACAAGTTTATTAACACTAGAAGTTTTAAAAGTAATTCTTAAAATTGAAGCAAAAGGACGGGTACAAGTGGAAAGCATATAAAAGCACAAAGCACAACAGAAAAGTTAGAATCCGATTAGAATGTGTCAACGTTGTAATGATAGCGTATCAATAACTTTATGTCTATTATAAAAGTTAGATGATAAATGCTGAAGGAGTGACTCAATAGTAAAGTGCTTGCTTAGCAAGGCCAAATATCTGGGTTAGCCCCTAACACTGAAAAAAAGTTAAAATAATTTAAAAAAAAATACAAATGTCTGAAATTACTTGGTGATAGATTCATGGCATATAAAAGATATAAATTGCTGTATCAGTAATAAATGTAAGAGAAGTGAAAAGAATTCTTTATGTAATCAAGTTATATTGTGATTAAGACAGATTGAATAACCATATGTTTGGAAGTTTTATGGTATCCATAAAAAATAAGGAGAAAGGAGCCAAGGCATATCATTTTAATAGCCACCAAACTCCTAAGAAAGGCAAGCAGGGAGGGGAGGGTGAAACAGAAGCCACTGTGAAATAGTACATCCTTCTTTACAATGGTTATTTAAATGTGGATGTACCGAATTCTCTAATCAACACACATAGAATGGATGGACTTCTCCTTCAATAAGAAATTTTTAATTTTAATTAAAATATAATATGACATTTTCACCTTTCCTTTCCTCCCTCCAATCCCTCCCATGTCTCTCCACAGACACAACTCAAATTGATGGTCTCTTTTTCTTTAATTATTAAAAATGCCATAAGAGATTTAGGTTGACTTTAATGATATACAAGGACTGAAATAGAAGGTAATGAAAAAATATTCTATATGAATGGCAATTAGGAGACAAAACCTGGCAATACCTCAGACAGAGTTGATCTTAAATCAGAAAGAACTGTAAGGGATGAAGAAAGCCGTTATCTGATGATATGAGACTAATCAAGCCTCTACAGCAATTATAAATACCTATACACCCAGTGGGAAGAATTTAAATGTAAATAACAAATTATTAGAACTAAGGACAAAATATAGACAGTATACTAATAGTGTGGGACTTGATAACCTTATTTTAACAACAGATAGATCATTAAGACATAAAATCAATATGGAAACAATAGGTTTAAACAACACTAGAGATGGAAACCACCTAATGTGTGTGTATTATACATATAAAACATTTCACTCAACAGCAACAGAATACTCTGTCTATCTATCTATCTATCTATCTATCTATCTATCTATCTATCTATCATCTACCTACCTACCTTATCTATTTTTGAATCAGGGTTTCTATATGTGGCCTTAGCTGCCCTGGAATCTACTCTGTAGACCAGGCTGGCTTTGAACATCAGAGATCTACCTGCCTCTGCCTCCTGACTACTGAGATTAAAGTTGTACACCACCACACCCAGCTTAAACTACACATTTATTTTAAGCACATATCCAAAAGTTCTTAAGAAAAAAATCACATGTTAGGCCACAAAAGTCTTAACAAATTCAAGGAGACTAGATTGATGTCAAGTATCATTTCCAACCACAGTGAAACTGGAAATGTAAAACAGGAAAGATTGGAAAATGCACAAATATGTGAAAATTAAACAACACACTGCACAGAAACCCATGAGCCAAGGAAGAAATCAAAGCATATCTTGAAACAAATGAAAAATGGAAGCATAAAATACCAAAAACTACGGCGTGCAACAAAACTGGTTCTATGAGAGAAGTTCACTGCGATGGGAGAAAGTCTGCAAATGAACAGCTTGTCTTTACACCTCACAGAACCAGAAAGAAGGAAACTTAGACCTTGACAGCACATGGAAGAAATGATAGAACTCTAAGTAGAAAAGTATAAAACAGAAAACATAAAAGCCATATAAAAGTTACTGAAATTTAGGGTTGATCTTAGAAAATGTTAGCAGGTGTTAGGCAAACTAAGAAAAAAAAGAATCCCAAGTTATTAATGAGCAAAGAAACATTATAGCTGACACAGAGGAAATGCCAGTACTGAGAGGAATTAGAATAAGGAAATATATAAGAACAATCTGCATTAGGGAGCAAGTTTTCTTTAGCACGTGGGAAATTAATGAAAAAAAAAAACATTCAGCAAAATTAAAATTTCTTCATGACAGAAATGCTCAGTAGGTCAGCCACATGAAAAGAAAACCTCTTAAAAACTCCAAACTGACTTCATATGCAATGGGGGAAAGCTGCTTTTCCTCACCCGTCTGTTACAAAGCAACTCTTACCAATTCTGTTAACATAGTACTAGAAGTTATATCCAAAGCTATTAGGAAAGAAATAATAAGTGAAATGTTTCAAAATTGAAAAGGGAAAAAATTAAGTTGTTTTTTATAGACACAATAATTTTATTTATAGAGTATCTAGCCACTCCACCAAAAAACTATTCACAATTCAATTTAGTAAACTTCTAATGTGTATATGCATGTGTATGAGTATATGTGTATATGTGTATATTTATATATTTAATATATATATTGTACATACAGAAGAAGCCAGTACCTTTTCTACATACTAATAACAAGTTATCTGAGTGGAAATCAATAAAAGAATATATTTATAATAACATAGAAATACCTAGAAAAAAACATATTTGACGTGGTATCTGTATATAGAAAGCTTTGACACTGAATGGAATTAAGGCATAAACAGAAATATATTCCCTATTTCTTGCAGGTATTTACTTTGTTGAAGTGCCATACTAGCCAAAGAAATTAAAGGCTGAATGAAATTCTTATCAAAATTACAGTGGGATATTTCAGAGAAATAGGGAAAAAATCAACTGTAAGATTAGCAAGAACCCACTAAAAACTCTAAGAGCAATCATGAACAATAACAGCAAAGCTAGGGGCATCACGCTACCTGATTTAAATGTGTACCATGTGAGCCAGGTTCTGAGAAACCAGAACTGAGATAAAAATTAGAAGACAGTAGATCCAGAAACAAAGGCTGGCATGTACAGTTAATTGAACTTTGATGTAGTTGTCAAGAGCATACAAGAGCTGTCTTTCTAGTAGATGGTGTTCAGAACAACAGATACCCACATGGTGAAGATCCAAATGGGATCCTAAGCATATACCACTTTAAAAAGTTAAATGAGAGTGTAGTAGAGACGCAGATCTAAAACTACAAGATTACTAGAAGCATAGATGGGGCAAAGTTCCTTGATATTGGTCTAGGCAATAATTTTTTGGCAATAACCTCCCAAACATAAACAATGAAAGTAAAAGCCGACACATAGGATTACTTCAAGCTAAAACCATCTGCATAGCAAATGGCTCAATCGACAGTATGGAGAAACCTGATATAGAATGAAAGGCAGTATTTACATAAGGGGCTAATCCTGAAAACATGTAAGGAATTTTCATAACTCCTTGTAAAGAATTTGACTTATGGATGGAAGGACTCTGAATATACATTTCTGAAGAGAAGGAAAATGGCCAACAAATATTTTAAAAATATAAATATCAGAGAAATTCAAGTGAATATACAATGACATAACATTGTAAACTTATTAGAGTAATTATTACCTTAAGGTGGAATATAAGTGTTGGAAAAGACACCGAGTAAAGGAGATTCCTGAACGTAATAGGGATGCGGGCTAGTATAGCTACTGTGGAGAATAATATGGAGTGCTCTTAAAAATTAAAAACAGATGAGTCAGTCATGGTGGTATGCGCCTACAATCCTGACATAGAAGAGGCTGAGGCAGGAAGATTACAGTAGTCTAGTCTGAACTATAAAATAAGGCCCCAACTCAGCAATTCTTTAAAGTGGCATTTAATATGAAGAAATCCATGCATACTAAACTTGCTGTTGCAATAGGGCAATTCCAGTAATGGACAATGATATCATCCCAATCTCAATAAAGTCCATCACTTGAACCCAAAGGAAAAGAAACTGAGAGTGAGGTATTACCTAGGTAAGTGTTTAGTTCATAAGTAGCCAATAATTGATGGCTGAAGAGAGCATTCAGCTTCAGGAGGTAAAATAAGCAATATTGAATAAAACAGGTCAAAACAGAAGCAGTTCCCCAGGTTTCCAGCTGCAGAGCCGGTTGGTACATGGAACAACCATGCAAAAATACCAAATTTTATTGTAATGAAACCCAAAACAACATATAGATAAAGCAAAACAAACAACATGACAACCTAAAGACTGATGGTGGGTGGACTTGGAGCATCAGCAAGTGCACATGGATTACCATACATAAGTCCATGCATATCATCCAATTATGCAAAAGACATATTCTATAGGAATATGTAAAAGCAGAGAATGGGACACTCTGCCCCATACCAATATTTTCAGGTAAATCAAGGGCATTCACAAAACTATCAGGTTTCTCAGGAGTTCAACTGAAAGCTTCTAAGACCCACAATGCAACAGCAGTTGTCTGAAGTGACATCCATGGGAAATTGACCAGCTTAGCCAGGCAGCTCAGACAAATATGTATATCATTATGATCACCTCCTGTTTAAAGCTTGGCCTTTTGGGAGGGTATTGATCTGGACTGCCAGAAAAGATAAATTCATTCCAATTAGACTTAGTGACTTGATCACTTGTGCTTTGAGAATCAGGCTAGAGTTACTCTGAAAGGAGATCATCCCTCTTCTATTCAGACAGAGCCTCTGCTAGAAACAGACAGAAAATAAGCTCTGGCAGTTGAGTCAGTGGCAATTGTACAGAGCTAGATTCTTGTAGGAGGCTTCACAATAGAGACACCAGGCAGCTGCACTAGATTGTAGTGTCTCTTTGCCCTAGCCAGGCTGCACCAGTCTCCTGCCTGATTTCTCTAGCATGCACAGGCCATGTTTGTTTCATACATCAATTTCTAGATGGGAGGAGATGGATGAGAAAAAAAATACAACTCAGACTTGCTGTCTCTCTTCCCTCACATTGATGCAATTTGGACATCCAGTTTCAATGTATTCTGTAACTTTTGGTGTTGTATTGAAAGGGAGAGGGGGAGAAAGGGGAGGGGCATATAAGAATAGCAAGTGTGTAGGCTCTGAAGTACCAGGTGATCTTAGGACTTTAGATAAGCTCTCTGCTGTGTCTACTGTGTGTCCAGCGCCTCTGTTATAATAACTACTAATCTTTATTAAGAAAGTAGACTCCTTTCCAAGTGGAATAGTAAGCAATTCTAATAGTGACTGACATCCACTTTTGCTTCTCTGTCTTTACCTCTAATGCTTTTTCCTGCCTTCCCTTCAATGCCTCAGCACAGGTTAGGACTGAAGCCATTCATTCACTGGGCAAAGGTCCCGAGAAGAACTGCCTCAAGCAGGTTAATGGGTCAACAAAGTATGACTGTATCTCCTTTTAGACAATATTCATGACGAACAAAATTCTGCACTCATCTAGCCTCATGGTATCTGGGGAGGCAAGCAGGCTCTTAAGCCTGGAACACAGCAATAAGTGCCAGAGGTTGACACACTGAAGCAGAATTTGAAAGGAACATGTCTGTAGCTGAAATGTTCCCACAGTAGCATTGGCGGCATCTGTTCTCCATTCCATGCATGGTGCTCTCTGCCACGAACATTGCTCCTGACATCCATGTGGATGTCTGCCACGTGTCAGTTCTTGGCTAGGGACCAGGAAGCATTCTTAGCATGTCAACATCTTGGTAAAATTGTCAGCAATTTATGACTCATTATATGTGACTATGCTGTGAATTTTCCTGATCGACCCACATTCCAGGGCTGTAAACATGATAGAGGAGTAGAGATAGAAAAGTACAACCCAGTAGCCTGACATTTCATAGGGCATGGTCTGACTTAGGGGAAAGGTCTAACAACCTGATGACTACTGATCATGATATAATGATCCATTGAAACTATGTAGGCTATTTAGGGGGAGGAAGAAGAAAGAGTCTGAAGGGTAAAGTAAAGTGACTTATTTTTCATAAGCATCATTACAATTGAGATTAAGCAACTTCTCCATCTTTTCAGAAGACCACCTAGCAACACTGGTATCTTTTCATCCTGGGGACTCAGTTGTGGTGTGGCCCTTGCTCAGCTTCCTCCAATAGTCACCTGGCATTCCAGCCTGTGTCACTTCCATCTTTAAAAGTCTTTCTTGATCCCCAGATCATTAATTAATCCACATGACTTACAGTGTTTTTCTAAATTTGCAAGCATAGATTTGCACATTATTATACAATCATCTGCCTTCTTTACTAAGTTGCAAGGAATGAGTTTGTTTATGCTTACTGTTACTTCTCAGCAATAAGTAGCGAACTTCACATATGGCGATATGTTTCATAAAGATGAGCTCATGACCTAATAGATGCATGAACAAAGACACAGAGAATATTCACAGATTGTGTTGGGAATATGAAATTCTTATTTATAGGCTTATTACCAACTCTATGAAAATACCTATAAAATACTTTATATATATTTGGAACAAGTATTAAAAAATCATATTCTCTCTGTCAGTCCCAAGCCCTTAGCTGAAGGTATAAGAGGGAAAACCAAATTATAGTCTATGCATTGCTGCTGCTGCTGTTATTATTGTCCATTTTGGTGGCCTGAGGGACAATGGGGGAGGTTTATGCAGGGATTTAATTATTTCTGACACTATTTATGTAGAACCAGAGAGTAGCTGTGGTCTGTGGATGGAGCATCTGGCAGTTCCTGACTCTCTTCTAGATGATAAAGGTAACTGTGGGTGGGTCGATAACTCAGCCAACTCTCACCCTGACTCAAGAGCCCACAGGACCCCTTCACCAACACAAACAGCAACACACTCCAGTTCAGGCTCAGCACCAATTGAGCCTGGGACTCACCGGGTCCCTTCATCACAAAGCAGCACAAAGTGGCTCCTCATAGATCATGGATTCAACATTAAACCCAGGATGATAATGACTGACACATACTGCCAAAGAGTTTCTCACTTCAGCTGTCACCTTTAAAAAGGCCCATGAACCAGAGACACGCATTGGGGGTGGTGCTCCTCGAACAGTTTTAGGGCAGAGTCAGATGCCGCAGTGGTTTTAAGCATATAGAGCAGAGTAAAACCACAAATGTCCATCCAAAAGGTACTAGAAAATCAACTCAGCAGTACTTTCATTGCATGGAACACAGCTGTGAACCATCTTTCTGTTCCTGTCATGTCTCAGGGAGGTACAACTCACCCATCCACAGCTACTGCGACCTGGGTTCAAGAACAGCTATATAAGAAATTGAGGCTCTGCACAGTGTGTATGAGGATGTCAGGTCTATAGTTAGCGCCTTCCATTTGCTGTTTTGTGTTGTGTTTAGAGTTAAGGATCTACCTCTCTATCTTGGGTACTATTCATTAGAAAAGTTATTGATCCTTCTAGCCCAAAGATCAAATCCTTTAACAAGAAAGCAGAGAGATAAGGAAACTAAGTACTTGGCAAATGAAGAAAGATAGAACTCTGAGACTTGCGTGTCTCATTACTAAATCCTCTGGGGAATTCCTGCCTGGTCTTGAACACTCATTTCGGGTGGAAGGTCAAGGAAATAACAGTACAGAAGACCTTCAACCAAATGACTCATTTAGTCCCAAATTCAAACCTGGATTTCTCCATTGGTTCAATTTGCTCCTTCATTTTCTGAACAAACACTGCCAACCGTGTTGTCTATGCTTAAGCAGATCACATCCACCTTCATCACCATCAATTAGCTTGGCTTCATTTTCTGTGAAGGGTAATCCCAGCCAACAACTCCAAGTTTAAAAAGGGAGTCCAGCTTTGGTCACTGACAGCTTTCAGGCCAGATTTATTCCTCCTCTCCTAACAATGACCCAGAAAACTTTGCTTAGACTTTATATAGGCCAACTTGTACAGGTTCTTGGGACCATGCATGTGCAGCAAACTCTGGCTTGAGCAGCTTAACTCAAATGGTAAGCATACTCTTAATCTGTCCTGTCCTGTCTTTTCTAGAAAGTTCTTTTTCTTTGGCAGCACACTCTATCAGAAAACTCCACCCACAGAGAGTGAAGTGAGAGGCACCATACAGAAATGATTCTTTACTCCCAGACTCAAACTTTTTCTATAAAGGGAGTAAACTCTTCAGGCTTGTGGTCTAGGGGGCCTCAGGAGCAAGTTACCTACCTGCCACTGGGACAAGATGGCAATGACAGTAAAGACACAGAAATGGGTGGCTATGGTTGTATCCTAAGACAACTTTTCATAGACAAATATAGGTGTGTGGATCTAGACAAAGGCTGTGTTTGCTGTCCATAGTCTTTGCTTTTGCTTTAGTGACAGACATTTAAGAACAGCACAGAACTGGGAAACTCTGGGAAGTAGACATTTATCTTCAGTGTGTGATGACATAAGCTGACCAGGATCCAAAACCCATATAAGGTCAAAGCATTGAAGAACTTTTCATATTTGTTGCAGGCTGACATTATTTACCAGGAAGAAAATCCAAAGATTTTAAAGGGTACATTAGACAAATTTTGAAAAAAAGATATTTATATCCACATAACCCTCACCCAAGAAACAGAACATTCCCACTATCCTGTGACATTTCTGTGTCCCCCAAAAAGTCCTGATACCTATCACTGTAGCTTAAATTGTTTGTTTATGTGAGACAGTCTCCTGAAACCCAAGTTGGCTTCCGAGGCTGTGTCCCTAAGAAAGACCTTGAACTTCTAACCCTTTAGCCCTATACATTCCTAATGCTAGAATTACAAACACGCACCCCCTCACCAGTTCATGCCCTCTTGTGAATCAAACCTAGAGCCTCATGCATGCTAAGCAAGCACTCTACCAATTAGCTGCATTCCCAGCCCACAACAGCTTAGTTTAATCTATTATGGGATGCAATCAAATGGAACCACATGCACTAGACTCTGAGGCACTGTGCCTTCATTTGGTTTATTGTATTTGCAATCCAGCCATGTTTCACTGTGGCTATTTGCACCCAATCCTTTTGCTTGTTATGCTACACACTTGTGCAGACACTCTGCAATCTATCCCTACCTCTTCACAACAAGGGCACCTTGCCTCTGGCCCATAAAATCATCTTAAGTCAAAAGAAGAAGAAATAGCTTCAGAGGTGCCTACATTGAAAACACATTCAGGCACCTATGCTCATTCAGATTTCTATGTGATCAAAGTTAATCCCCTACACCACCCACACACATGAAAATGGCCATCTTGGCTCAGGGAGAAATGTGCAGCACAGTGCCACTAATAAATACTTCTTTTATCACTAGAATCCCAAGTAGGCTGCCCTGGCAAATCCTGTAGAGCCCATGAATGTGTTTCTTCCAAGCTTTTCATGTCCATGTGATGGACAGGCCTGTGGCATTTCCTTTGCTGACACTGGACTGTGAGGCTGGACTGCATAATTAACACCCATGGTTATTTCTCAATGCTTGCACCTGCCTCTCTTAATTTAATTATCTCTCCATTTCTACAATTCACTGCACACTGGTGATGGCTCCACCTGGCCATCCTTGCCCTGAATCTCCACTTGCCTGCAGGACTTTTCATCTAGAAATAATTAGGAACACAGGGTCCTCTGTCTAGTGGCCAACTCAGCCGTGAACACTTCTAAACCAAGAGGGAAGTTTTATCTCCAACAAATGGGAGTCAGCTCGCAGCCGTGTTAAAGGGACAGGGTTGACATCCAAGCATTCTGCCTTGCTCAGAGCTACTGAAGAAAACGTGGTGATGACCTTTCAGAATGTGTGGAACGCTCTGATTCTGGGAATATCCTTTTCCCTAAACTTGCTCATGGTAAAGAGGAAAATGACTTGAAATCATCTTCCCAGCAAACCCACGGCAATAAGCTGCTACGAACATCCACTCTGGGGACACAAGGAAACAAAGCAGAGAGCAATCTGGAGATGACTCTGGGGTCTCATTTACAGGCTTCAGCTCACCCTTGCAGCTAGCCTTTATGTTTCTAATAATATTCACCAAAGCACTAACCAAGGGGCAATCTCAAAAGACATACAGCTTTCCATTTGCCCATGTCTGTCTTTTTTTGCGTCTTGTTGACTGTGGCCACTGAGAGCCTAAAACAGTGTCCTCAAATTGGCAGTTTCAATAACAAGGAATAGAATTATAAGTAAAGTAATAAAATTATAAGAACGCTCAGTTGGGCTAAGCAATGTCCTCCATAAGGCTTGCTGATATTCCTTCCTCTCCCCGCTGCAGAGCTTCTAGAGTGTTCTTTTGTAGGAGGACCCACTCTTGATCACTCATGCCTGTCTGCATACACCAACACACAGCACTGCATACTTATTTTCATAATCATAAATACATATCATACATAAATACATATATAAGTATAAATGCAAATAAAGGTAAAATGACTGAGTTTTCTTTATCAGATCTGAATAAGAAGGCCAGACTGTATTCAACACCCTTTCTTCACTTCAGTCTCTTTCCAAACACCCAAAAGAACTTTCTAGACAGAAATAAGGACTTTGGAGATTGGCTGTCATTTTAAAAGTCCTTCTTTGCTCCAATTATGGACACTTCAGCAAAGTGGGAGGAAAAATACTCTAGAACACTCAGATATGCTTTGCTAGGCTTCTGTGATTTTCAAATATGTCTGAACATCCTCTGAAGTACGTGCAGAGCCCCAACTCATGGACACCTCAGAATTCTCTCCTATCTCCTGTTAGCCAGAGGTCCAGCCAAGGTGGCTGAGGATAAATGCAACACTGATTCTTGGTTTGACATACAGTTTTATTCCCAAGCCTCCACGAGGAGGTGGCCACAATGGACTGCCCATGATTTAGAATGGCTGTCACAGAGCTGGGCGTGGTGCTTCCTCCCCTCACATACCGAGCTATCTGCCAAACAGATGCAACAGTATTGTGAACTCTGTAACTTGTCTGGATGCCATCTGTCTTTCCAGGTCAGAGGCTGTGACTGTAGGCATTCTCTTTGGTCTCTGCCTACCCTGCCTCTATGTTAAGCAACTTCTCTTTATGGGAAAGGAGTGTGCTAGCAGGTAAGCTTGCAAGGTAATTCCCAGCCCCCTCCAGCTTTCTTTCTCCACCCACTTCACTGCACACTCTGCATCACAGGATTGATGTAGGTTGTTCACCTGCTGGAGCATACTCTGTCCTGACTTTGCAGAGCCTGGTAAGAATATTTGCCCTTGGAAGGAAAAAGCCAAGCTGTGGTGTCCAAGAATCTGGAATTTCAATGAGTTATCCCAGTGACTCTGAAAAGGGGTTTCAGAATAGGTGATGACTTTGGCATACTATCACAGAGATGGGAAGGTAATACTGGGAAGGGAAGACATCCAGTCAGGCATGTGTCCCAGAATCACGAAGTATATTACAAAAGGTAAACTTCCAGCAAGAAACCCAGGGAAAATGCTAGCCCGAAAGTACCATGTACCTCAAACATTATCTAACCAAGGGATGAATATACATCTTTACCCTTCTATCACCATATGACTACCTCAGGCAGTATGTCCTCCTCTTATTCCTGGTTTACTACAAAGACAGGCAAGGTACTTTGAACTGGTGTGTTAGTTTGAATTAGAATAGCCCCATACATTCATATATTTGAATAGTTAACTTGGTCCCCAATTGGTGGAACTGTTTGGGAAGAATCAGGAGGTATGGCCTTGGAGGAGAAGTGTATCACAAGAGGAGCATAGGGAGGCTTTGAGCTTTCAAAAGCCCACACTATCCTCAATTAGCCCCTTTTTGCTGCCTTGCCAATAAGGATGTAAGCTCTCTTTACGACCCCAGTTTCTGCCTGCCACCATACTCCCCACCATAATGAGCATATATTTACTCCCTGAAGCAGCATGCAAGCCTCTGATTAACTCTTTCTTCATAATGTCTCTTCATAGCAATATAGAAGTAACTAAGACAGGTGGCCAGAGGAAGCCCTCAGGCAAAGAACTGCCGGTATCCAGAGGTGTGGTTGAAGGAATCCCAAAGGACTGTGGTAGTTCTTGAGTCTGATGTCTGTTCATTGGCTAGAGATGTGACAGCTATATGTCTGGACTTCTGTAACACACACTTTCTTGTCTAGAAAACAGCACCAGCATACTTCTGCCATGTGGATGTGGACAGATGACAGATGACTGGGAGCCCACTGTGCAAAAAGCACGGTAAGACTGCTCACTTCTCAAAGCTTCAGTGGTGCTAGGAGCCCACCACAGGATCCAAGGGGTACAAAATGCAGGCATTGGCCTTCTGTGCCTTACAACAGGGCCTCAAGAGGAGGCTCATTCAACAATCAGGATTCCACTTGACTGCGAACATAACGAGAGGGTACTCAGCATAATTTTCAAAGAGCTAAGAACCTGCTCACTGCTCAGCCTTCTTTTTGAAGACCTCAAGTGACTCCAACCCGGCATCCATCAGGGTTATCGGGGTTCCAGCTTGGAGAAACCGTGTCATTATAGCATTGTTATGTTTACTCAATGTGTGACCAGGGAGAAAAGGCCCTTGAGCAGCATGGGGACAACAGTCCCATCCCGATCTTTCTCAGTTCACTCCAGAGTGATACTTTGAGATTTCAACTCTTCTCTTGGGGTTAGATAAGCAGAGAAACTGGAAGACTTTGCTGGTTTTGGAGCCTGACTGAGAGGCTTTGCTCTGCTCTCAGAGTATAGATAAAGAAGCGTCACTTTATAATTCGTTAGGCTGAGGTCCTGTGTGTGTGAGTGTGAGTGTGTGTGTGTGTGTGAGTGTGAGTGTGTGTGTGTGTGTGTGTGTGTGTGTGTGTGTGTGTGTGTGTGTG
>JADRCD010210081.1:0-25652 GCA_019843815.1 Montemys delectorum | reverse complement strand
TGTGTGTGTGTGTGTGTGTGTGTGTGTGTGTGTGTGTGTGTGTGTGTAAAGTACATCAGGTTAGCTTAGGACAAGAAGCTATATAGCCCAGGATCCCACAGACAGCTTCCGAGGCCCCTTCCTTACTAGGTCCTTAAGCAAAGACATGTCCGTATCAAAGTGCCCATGCTTCCTTAGAAAACAATAGTGTGAAAACCTGATTCCAATAGGCAGTCAGTAACTACATGGAAGAATAATTATTTAAGCTTAGAACCCAACCCACCCAGGAGATTCTAAAAGAAGTTGTGAAGCCCAAGAGGGATCTTGGATGGCCAGATAGGCAACACTCCTTCCACGCATACACCACTCTCACACACCTTGCCCAGCTTCATACCAGCTTTCAGATAACTTTGGCAGACACTTCCATACCCAGGAGCCCACACTTCAAAAAATGACACCTAGTCAGAGATAACGGTCTTCCCCTTCCACCTTAGGCTTCCCATCACATCTGTCTAGACAACAGCTTTCTAACCTAGGACATGGGACCTGGGAATCTATAGGATAACTTGAATGCTTCCAAGTACCATACAAAATTTAGGTCCAAATTCATAGTCATTATAATCAGTTTATTTGTGAGATCCCAGAAGTCAGAAACTACCATCCTAGTCTACCTAGGACAGATATCAAGAGGACAAAAATCTGTTATAGGGGACATGGGCTGTTTTGATAAATATGGCAAAAAAAATAGATTATCTCTTAAGTAATATGTACTTTGGTATCCTTGGGCATAGGTTAGATGTGGCTTTTCACATATAGAGCCTGTTATTGAGAGTCGCCATCCTTAGATCAAAGCTCATTTTACCCAAGAAGCATTTCTGGACCCTTAACCTCGATCCTCATTGCTCTTTGCTGTCTTGTGTTCTTCCAATAAAGAGGTCGGGTCTTGAGACTTGGAATGGCTTTTAAAAGTTCCTCCGTGCTGGGGGCTGTCCACATTCTTCTCTAAGAATTGTGAGTCCTCTTTTTCTTTGTCCCAATCCTTCCTTTGCATCTTTCATTCCCACCTCCTTTATTATTCCAGTCACCTTTGACTTCTCTGAATTTTTGACAGTATAAGCCAATGTGGCACTTAATTTCTCACAGACTAGCAACACCCACCTAGCTTCCCAGCCAGGTGGAAGATGAACTCAGCCTCAGTATCGCCCTGCTGTTGCAAAAGAAGTGGCAGTGGGGCTGATGTTGGCCCGCAGGACCAGGAACATTCCGGTAAAGGTCTGGTTTCCTTTGCATCTGCCAAGGGAGAAACTGGGTTGTATAAGTCAGAGTCTCCTGAAGAGCAGTAACAAACCAAAACCAGCCCGAAAGCATCCTTGTGAAAGGATGAAATGAGGTGAGGGCAAAGAGCCAGCTTGCAAGCTCCTGAACCCTATGATCCGGAGATGTCAGAGTAACAGCCTTTTAATTAAAAGGGCCCCCAAAGATCACAAAGTTTAAGGTGTAGACACGTACTTTTACTAGTGCTACCCACCAGCCCCATGCCCCTACCACTCAGCTTAAGCATATACCCTTTCTGTATAGCTCATTTTCCTTGTGGTCTCATCCAGCCCCAGGCCGCCACAGGAAATGGTGAATCAGAAGAACTTTCCATAGACAGGCACAAATATTTGCCCTCTGATGCCATCTGATGAAATCTCAACTTCTGCCCGCCGGAGCAATAGGATTTACTGCTTGCTCTGTGTCCTTGGCTTGGCACCGAACAGGTGGAGGGAAAGCTTTGCCTTGTGCATTTTCAAGTTTCTCTCTGGAGTCACCTACCTGTCCCCTTCCTGCTCTGACTGCCTGCCTCTGCCACTGAGGTGGCCTGGGGAGCTCAGGGAAAAAGCTTTCTCCCAGGGCTCTCCCTCCAACTAGACAAGATTCTTGGTAGAGATGTTGGACGCATCTCCAAGACTGTGTTGATTTGTTCCTGTTCTGTCATGTTTGCCCATTTTGGTTTAAAAAACAAAAATGAGAGAGAGAGAGAGAGAGAGAGAGAGAGAGAGAGAGAGAGAGAGAGGGAGAAAGAGAGAGAGGGAGAGGCAGGCAGGGGAGGGAGAGAGAGAGAGAGGGGAAAGAGAGGGGGGAGGGATGGAGGGAGGGAGGAGAGAGAATGAATATGATATACAGGACCTATGGTATATAAGACTAAGGAGAAAGAACCATCCCCACAAACCACCTCTACCACCTATTTTCAGTTTTCAACTCCTTTTCTTAAAATCATCCCTTACCCCTAGATCAGCCCAGCTGATTCAGACATGGCCCCAAGAGTCAGTGTGGGTAGCATAGAGACATCTCTGCCCACTCTGTGCCTCAGGATGGTTCACTTATTCACACCACTTCCTTCCTGTCTCCCCACAGCCTCAGCCCCATGTCTATTCCCTTTAATCTGAAGCACATAAGAAATAGACATGATGGGGCTCAAGAACTTGACCAACATGTCTTGGATCTTCCTACCCAGCATAAACAGAGAAAAAGAAGAAGGTTGGAGGGAGGGAATGAGGGAGGGAGGGAGGAGGAGGAGGAGCAGGAGAGGGAGCCAGAGCTTTTCACTTGTATGGAGAGTTCTGCCCTTTTCTCAGAACCAGCCAGACAATGCCTGGTGAAGCGCCCTCTCCAACCTTTCCACTCTACTCAAACACTGTCTCACTTATCAGTGTATGTCTCTTCCAAAGACAGGCCTGAAGTACATTCCAGACTGCTCCCTTTCTGCTCAGGACCCTTTCTTTATTCCACTTGGTTCTCAAAAGGCAGCATGGTGGACCCTGTTGGTACACTGCTGTTGCTCCTCTGCCTTGGCTCTTTCAGTGCTTGCCAGTACTCATCATCGGCATCTCTTTGCCCAAATGTGCAAGAGGTAGAAGGAACCAGTACTCCTATCCCACCTTTCTGCAGCCTTGACCAAGAACTAATGACAGCTGCCACAGTAGCCACAACCACCTACCACTCCTTGGGGGAGTGAGTATGTAGGAATAGATTTTAAAGAATCCCCCAGCAGGGTGACTGTCAGTTCACCTTCCAGAACTTCCTTCTTTCTCCTGCTTCATCTCCCATGTGGATGATGTAGCCTCAAATCCTTGCTCAGAATCTGCTTCTGAGAGAACCCACAGCATGACAGGCCTTGGGAAAGAGAGGGAGAGAGTCCAAGTTCTAGTGAGGTTTTATCCCAGAGCCTCCACATTCATTACATTTATACCACTGTGACCAAAACATTTGACAGAAACAACTCAAGAGAGAATAGATTTATTTTTGGATTATCGTCTCAGAGAGCTCTTTTGGCCTATGAGTGTTTGGCCACATGTGCTCAGGCTGAGCATCATAGTAGTGGGAGCATGTGTCAGAGAATAACTGCTCAGTCTCAGCTGAGTAGAAGCAGAAATAATGACAGGAAGTGACCAGAAATGCTGTACTTTTAAGGACTCACCTCATACCTCCATTCCTTTTTTATTTTTGTCTTCTCTCTCTCTTTCTTTCTTTCTTTCTTTCTTTCTTTCTTTCTTTCTTTCTTTCTTTTCTTTTCTTTCTTTTCTTTCTTTCTTTCTTTCTTTCTTTCTTTTTCTTTCTTTCCTTCTTCCTTTCTTTCTTCCTTTCTCTTTCTCTTTCTTTCTTTGTCTCTTTGTCTCTTTCTTTCTTTCTTTCTTTCTTTCTTTCTTCCTTCCTTCCTTTCTTTCTTTCTTTCTTTCTCCCTTTTTTTCTTTCTTCCTCTTGTCTCTACCTCCTAAGTGCTAGGATTACAGGTACATATTAGCATATATATAGTTACAGGTAAATAGTACCTGGCTTATGTGGTACTGGGTATCAAACTCAGAATTTTGTGCATGCTAGGCAAGGACTCGATCTTTAGCTCCCCAGGGTGTTATAAAGGTAGTCTGTACCTCCCAAGCTTCCAGAATCTCCTGAAAGAATTTTAGGAGACTGGGACCATGTATTCCAAACACAACCATGTAGAGAACATTTCAGATTCAACTTAAAATACCCTTTGTATTATCATCTACAAATCAGGATCAGAATCCTGCCTGCTTCAAGAACCAACATCATGATTTTCCAAGATGGCAAGAGCCTGGTGCTGGCTCAGTGTGAGATGCAGGCTTCAATGCTTCAGCACTCTGAGTAATGGTCCAGCTATATGTTGCCAGAATGAAATCTTTACTCTGCCCCCCCCCCCCGCCCCCATATACATGAACTCTACTCTTTGCTTCAAACCTAAGTTATTTGCACATCTTTCCTTCTTGCTGGGCCAGGCCAGGCTAGCTGGAGAGTTTTACTCCAACTAATTTGTAGGCCAAGGAATTAAAATATCCTGGCACAAGAGTGTGATTTGAAAAAAACCACAAATAATTTCTCCAAGTTTTGACAAAGCAGGAAGCTGACAGATATGCCTTACAGGGAAACCCCTATCAGCTCAGTGGCTTGGCCAGCTCCAGCTCTCGAAGCTGTGGAGTTTGCAGACCTTCTCATCGCTGTTCCACCATTGCAAAGACGTATCTCAAGATCCTTCCACAGAGACTCTGAGTTCCTAGAAAGTCACCTTTAGGATCAACCTTTGTTCCTCTCAGCAAACACAATGTCTTTCCCATCTGCTAGATCTAAAATGAGACACAATGTCATAATGACAATCATGGTCATCAATCAATTGACAAATATTTATGATGATCTGTGTGGCACTAAAGACTATGAGGTAAATAACAGGTAACAAAAAGGAAATTATTTTTAAAAAGTGATATGTATTGAGGAAAGACTTCACTGAATTCTGAAGTAGCTGCTGTGGGAGATTCAGACACCTACTGCAATGACTTACACACTGAACCATTGTAGAATTTTTTGAATTCTTTTCGAGTGCTTATTTTTGTTCTAACTTAATTCTTCATTGAGGCATAATGTGCCTACAGGGAAACATGTAGCTTTCCAGTGTAAGTTTAATAAAATTTGTCAAATATGAATTTCTTAGTGAACTACAACCCACAAAGCTAAAGAATAGTTCTGTACCCAGCTGTGTTCTTCTTGTGTCTCTTCAAGTCAACCAGCCAGATACCATGTCCTTGACTGTCCAAACATTTTACTATATTTCCTATGAATGAGACCATTCCCTTCCACAACTAACACAGACTTGTCAAAACATGGAAAGGAAGAGGGATAACATTACTATTTATCTAATCCTCAGATCTTCCTCATTTTGCTCATTATGACACTAATAATTTTTACAGGAAAATCATAATTTATGGATTTGGATTCCACCAGCCACATGTTGTACTTAAGTGTCCCCCCTATCTCCTTAGCTGTCTCATTGCCTCCAATTTAGGGCAGTTCCTTGGTCTCATGGTGCCTTTCACATTCTTCCTCAGTTTGGAAGGCTACAAGCTAGAACTTTGATAGAGTGTCTCAATCTGGGCTTGCCTGATGATAGCTTGCAATTAGTTTCAAGCTACACATGTTAGACAGAAGAAGCCAGAAGCGATGCCATGGCTGTTCCAAGCACATCTCTCACTCTCCATCAGACAGCACATTCCTATGTCTGCCTTCACTGACTATGTCAACAACAGACACTCACAAGGAGTGGGAGTTAGCCAGGCTGTGAAGCAACCATGGGTCCCTTTGTAATCACTGACTATTCTGTGGAATCCACTTTGAGAATATGCTAATGTCCTGTTTACCAATTTGTTAGCACTAGGTTTAGGATTCATTTACACTGTTTGTTTGAGATAATTACAGTTCTGCTTTGCTTTATGACAGGAATATGTTTTTTTAAGTGTACCTTTAAGAACTGTGCTGTAGATCAGTGGTAGGGTACTTGCTCAGTATTCATGAGACCCTGAGTTCCACTTTTAGCACAAAACAGGAAGGAGAGAAAAATGAAGGAAGGAAGGAGGAAGGGAGAAAAAAAGGAAGAAAGGAGGGAGAGAGGGAGGGAAGACAAGCAGGTAGACAGGTTTAATTAATTTATTGCACAAGCATCAGAGGCACTTACAGAAACAGATGATAGATAACTGACACTTGGAATATATGGTATATAGCTACATGCATATACAAATAAGACATATACATATATAATAGCTTTTGGAGCAAAAGGCTCATATATATACAAACTCATGCACACACAGACATATGCACACACTCACAGATACACTATCCTAGGGTCATGATAAACAAAGGCACACAAGGTTAAATCAAGCACAACAGAAAATGATGTAACCAGCTGAGCAGTGGTGGCACATGCCTTTAATCCCAGCACTTGGGGGGCAGAGACAGGTAGATTTCTGAGTTCGAGGCCAGCCTGGTCTACAGAGTAAGTTCCAGGAAAGCCAGGGATATACAGAGAAATCCTGTGTCAAAAACCAAAACCAAAACCAAAACAAGAAAGAAAGAAAATGATGTAACCAAGGGACAAAGTAAACATAAGATATATGTGGCTCTTGCTAGAATACCGTGGTGTACTTCTTTCTATAAATAGAAGGACCATGATTTAAAAAATAAGTTTGAAGGTAGTAAATAAAACTTCTAAGCATTATTTACTAGCACCAAGAATTTTGTTCTGCACATAACAGGCATGCCATGCTTTCCGACGCCTGATAGCTTGGGGATCCACATCGCCATCATTGCAAGCATGTAAGTATCATAACCTGTTATGATGACTATAAGTGTCATCAGCTGGGATCTTTTAAGCCCATTATAATTCTGTGGAACCACTATCACTAAACAGCCCATCAGAGACTGTTATAGGAAAGATACTCCTTGGACCCTCAGTTCTCCCAAAAGTCTTACTGAGAGATGCATCATTGAAGGCATTGAAGTATGAGGGTTAGTAGGAGGTCTAGAGGACATCAGGAGTGTGCCTCAAGGGAGACCTGGGGGTGGCAGTCTTTTCTTCTTTTACTTCTACCATCCATACCACATCATTGCTATTCCACATGCCTACCAATGGCCCCAAGAAATGGACAAACCTGATAAGGGACTGGAACCATTAGTGCTGTGCAACAAAACCAGTCTTTCTCTGTATAAGTTAGTGATCTCAAGGGTGTGTTTTTAGAGTGATAGAAAGCTGACAAACACATGCTGTATCATCATAATGCCTGCTAAATGGTCACTATTCAACTTCTACCATTTTCTCTACTCACACTGTCCATTTCCTCCTTCCTCTTTTCCTCTCTCTTTCCCTCTCCCATTCCTTCCCATGCAGATTCATAGATTCTGGTTTTAGTCTCTGAATTATAAGCTGCTAATATATTTATCTTTTTTATATTAAAATTATCTCATATTTGGCCAAAGTCAGCCCTTTAAATCAACTCCTATGCCCTTTTGACACAGTGAAACTATAAAATTCCCTGGGATCCTAAGGGAACCAGGACTTATTTCTGTTTTGGAATCGATTTGAGTGTTCTTTAGTGCCTGTCTTTAATTAAGACATTATTTGCTATACTGATTTATATTGGAGAAAACTGTTACCATGGCTGCTTGTTACACAAAAGAGGTGAAGCCAGTAGGGGCATGGGAGTCAGGAGGAAATAGGGATAGCCCCTATGAGGACCCAGGAAGGAGACTCAATGCCAGAACCTCAGCTGCGCTCGGCAAAAACTATGGGAAGGGTCACCAACAATGTAAGCAGAGGGCATACAGCAACTCTAAAGCCTTCAAACAAGCCAGAAAAAGCTTCAAGGGACTGAATCACCTCTAAAAGGCACAAGCCATGATGATGGGAAGCCAAGACCAAAGGAAGAAAGATGATACCAATACAAGAACATGGAAGTAGAATGCCAGATTCCCAGGGCAGTCTTCTGACCCTGGCTTGCTCCTTTTGACTTTGTTTATCCCATTTTGTACTCTGGCTATACCTTGCTCCATTCACCATCAGCAACTGCTGGACTCCCCTGCATGTGCATAGCAGCCATGCTTGTTCTCAGGATCAAAGCTACCCCAATCCCTCTAACAAATTTTGTTGACTTACTGCATCAAGGTATTAGAGACTCTGTACAAGTGCTCACACACATATATACATATCCTTATTTTGTACCCCAAAATTAACATTTTGAAAATGACTTTTTCTGCCACTTATCCCAATGTTGCATATCCAAAACTACTCACACAGATGGACAAAAGTATGTGGACTCAGCAGGTTGCAGGTTATCAGTTGTGTTCAACGTGTGTCTCTGTGTGTGTGTGTCTGTGTGTGTATGTATAGATGTATGTGTGCATGTGTATACATGTATGTGTGTGAGAGGGAGGATATAACAATAATAACTAAAGCCACAAAGTTGGGGTGGTGTTGGAGGCATGAGAAAAGTTGGAGGAGAAGAGAGAGTAGTGGAGATTACATAAATATTGTTCCCATGTGGTATTCTCAAAAATACAAATGTTAAAACGATTGCATACTTTAGCTTTCCAATTCTGTGTTTATGCATCCTATGGTTTAAGATGAACCATCTCTGCAAGCAGGGACTGGTGGTTCATGTGTGTAATCTCAGCTACTCAGGAGGCTGGGACAGTCTGAACAGTCTGAACACAAGTTCAAGACATGTGTACTTCAGAAGCAGTTCAAGGCCAGCTAGGTGACTTTGAAAGTCTGCTTCAAGATGAAAGGTTTAGAAGAGGGTGCTGCTGGGGATAAGCTCAGAAGTGGAGCACTTGCCCAGCCCAAGTGGGGCCTTTGGCTCAATCCTTCATATCACAACAAACAAACAGACAGGCAAACATGATGATGTTCCATTGACTCTCACCAATAAGAAATAAAGCATGTCAGCTAGCAGACATCAACAGTGGCAATTAGCCAATCGTCAAGAATCATTCCCAAACAGAACTGCTTTCTAAGATAAATATGGCCCCCACACTAACTGCAAATGGTACCAGATACCACCTGACATCTTCCAGCATTTGTCTGGGATGTTTCAAAATCAAAAATCAGTATCACTTATCTCCTGACTCTGGTCAGCAAGGGCAAGGGTCAATTAGTTCCCTTCCCTTCTTTGGTCCCTTCTCAGAGGAAGTGTGGCTCAGCAGGGTGGGAAAACTGGAAGCCAGTGCACAAAGCTAATTGAAAGCCTGGGCCATGGATCAGACACTAACTCTTTCCACCCTTTCCTAGCCAAGGGAAGGCTTTGCTTCAGCGTACCAAAAACCTGAAGCCTCGATTTTCTCCAATTGTCATGTCTTTTCTCTTCTAGGCCTCCAGATTTCAAGTTTGGAATGAACTTTTCTTTAAGAACCCGATTTGCTCCCATGATCTCTTGGGTAGCTGAATCATCAGGTAGCAAGAGCAAAGGCCTCTGTTCATGCAATCCAGGCACCCAACATGGTAGACACAGGGCTGTTTAAAATAAACGCTAATTAAATATATTTCAAGATATAGTCCTTAGCTACACTGTCTATGTGTCAAATGCATAATAGACACAGTGGCAAATGGCAATAAAACAAAACAGGGCAGAGAATATGTGTGATGTTGTAAGAAGCTGTATTGGATGTTGGAAACTGACCAGTGAGTGCATAAGCCAAAGTAGAGGAAGTCTGGGTTTGAGCCACCCAGTGACTTCTCAGACTGTAGTTTCCACATGGCCATGGGTGGTGGTAGATCCAGGACAGGTCCAACTGAGATTAAGAGGTGTAGATGGGAGGCTTGGACACTTTTCTTTCTTCTACTGATCACCTACCTTCCAAAGATGTCCCACTCTTCCTTTCTTAGCATGGTAAGACTTGCTTCTCCATGGCACTGCATCACTAACCCCTGAGTTGCTCATAATTACTAAGCAAGCCCATTTAAATTTACCAAAACCCTCTGGGAACGGTGTACCTGTTTGTATTTCTCAAAGTTTCATGAACAGAGAAGCTAAGGATTAGCAGGGTTTCTTTGGGGGATGAAGAATTTGATGATTGCAATTTTGTTTTGTTTTTAGGGACAGAAAAAAAATCCTTAGATAAGCTTTAGTTATTAAGAATAAATGGAACCCTATTGAAGAAGAGTCTAGAACCCACAAATATAGATATACATTAATGGAGATACCAAGAAAATAACATTCCTCTATATAAGAAAGTAAAAAAGGTAATTCTCTTTGGAGATAAATACCAGTTTACTTGTGCCACGGGCAGGAAGGGTTTATAATAGTCACAGTCACGTTCACTTCCAGACAAAATAACTTTCAGAGCATTAAGGCCAAGATGAACTTGAAGTTCATCACTGGTACACGGGACTGTTTGTTTTCAAAAAGGTTAACCTTTTTTTTTTTTGCCATTAAAAATCAGAATCTTCAGCAATGGGGCAGAATCAACACCACCATATTCACCCTGACCATCACTGCCAAAGGAGGGGGAAAAATAAGCTATGTCAAATAGTATTATAACAGCTTGAAAAAATTAGAAGGGGTCATCAGGAGAGTTGACAAGGGGTGGGCAGGTAGGAAGATAGATGTCCTGTTCCAGTGAAGCCCCTGCCAAACCTAGAAGAGGCTCGAAAAGGGAGAGTTATTTTTAAGACTTGCAAAGTTTGAATTGGCTTAAATATAGTCCTAGCCTGGAGGCAAGGAGAAAAACCAGATAATAAACAATACCTGGACCCACATGTCAGAGGAAAATCAGGAAAAAAAAAAGGGTCTCCAGTTTTCACAAATCAGTATCCTAAACCAGAAAACGCATGCGTGTTGCCACGAGCTATAGGGTGGACGGCAGTGCCATCTCCCACCACCAGCAATTGTAAAATAGCCTTGGAAGCAAACCTGAACCCTGGTGCTTGTTTACTCTTATGTAAAGTGTGAACAAAAGTACTAGAGACCTGCTCCATATCAGCAAATTTGTTAACTATGATTTTCTACATAGCAATTTCAAAAATGGCTCTAAATTACCATTCCAGCAGATCTTTGCCTCAGATATCCCCCAGAGACCCTCCCTTATAGAAACCTAATGGCAGCTAGCACCAAGTGAAGAATGGGCGAGACTAAAGGAACACACAACAGTAGGGACATGTCTTACCTGGCCATCTGTTCATTTTCTGCAAAAGATATTGTAGTTTTGCCACAGCTGGGGATTTGAACTAGGAGTGCTGATCAGACTCCCATGAAGGGCTAGTGAAGACTCAGGCTCCCATGTCCTCCCTCCTCCCTAGAATTCCCAGTTTGGCAAGTCTGGGATGGGGGCCTAAGATTCTACACTTCCTACATGCTTTCATAGGAAGCTGATGATAGACTCATTGGACCATTCCTTCTTAGAGATAAACTGCATGAATGACTCCCAACGTTCCTAGAAGTTGGTTTAAAAGGAAGTCAAACTGAAGTGGTCAGTGTGATCAAATCTGTCCTTGGAGCTAAGTGCCCAGGATACATTTGTCATCACCAAGTTCCATGAAGAAGCCATGTTGAGAGTGCCATTCTAAATACAGTGTGCACTGTGGCCGCTTCTCTCCCACCCCCAGTCCCACCCCACCCCTGCCCTGCCCTCAGATCTCCTCTCTGTGGTCTTTAGGGAAGCTGTACATTGCAAGCCTGGGTTAACTTACAAGTTGGGTTGTACTTTCTTCTGCCTTCTTTTTACGTCTCTACTGCTGCACATCCTTGCAGCTGCTACTGATTGGCAGGTTTTTGGCCCTGTAGACAATAGCACAACCCAAAGAAAACCAGAGTCTGAATAAGTTTCCCAGGCCAAACCCTGGAGATGCTGAGGCAACACATGGTTTAAAAGTAAACTGCTCTGGAGGAAGCCGGGAACCATGTATGGACATCGAGGCTGGTATATCATGCCAGAGATCTGTTCTCCATTAACTTTTGGACAAAAGTTGTTCAGGAGCCCATATCCCTATAGGCTAGAGGAAGCAATGCCTTGCTGCACCTTAAGGTTCTCCCTAAGACTTGGCTGAGTTCTCATTAAAAAGCAGAAACTATTTGCCTTCAAGCCTACCCACCTAATCTGGAATCTGTCTCTCCCTGGGATACTAAGCCTCATTACTCCAGAGAAAATGGCATCTTCAAAACTGGACCCAATGGGCCCTCTCAAGTTACAAACTGACCCTTGAGTTGTTTTCATTCACCAGGAACTATTTTTCCTGGCATATGTATAACACACACACACACACACACACACACACACACACACACACACAAAAACCTTCGCTTTTTTTTTTTAAAGCATTCAATATAAAACAAATGATTGTTAAGGCTCCAAACTGTCTGTTGTAATTCTCTAACATGCTCTAAAAACAATAAGCCACATGAGGGTGTGTGTTCTTTGGCCTCGACTTCTCTCCTGGGGCTGGTCCCAGTGTACTTTGTTCCTTCCATGTGTTCTGACATGCTGCAAAGCACCCTGAATGGGCATCCCCAGCCAGACACATGCTGGCTGGGTTCCTTGAGTCTCCCTCTCGGAATCAAGAGAACACTCAAAACTCAAAAAGATAGTAAGATTCCCTAGTAGACAGTTGTCTTATCCTTTTACATTGTAAATAAGACTTGTTATCAGTTCTTGATGATGATCCTAAGACAGGCAAGCTCTCACTAGAACTTAGGTATATGATCAGGCATTTTGGCATAGATCTCCAGTGCCAGCCCTCTGGACGTAGAGGCAGGAGGAACATTGGTGGCAGCCTGAACTCCACAGAGTCTTTTTCTACAAAGAAAAAGAAATAAATAAAACCTTAAACATCGAGGAAGAGGTAGTAGATTTGAGAGGACACACAGCATTTGAAAGATGATTGCTACCCTGTGAGACTACTCCTGAGACTGGATCTCCACCTCCTCATCAGGTCTTGGCTCCAGGTAGGAAGGGAAGGGATGCTATTGAAGGGTCAGAAAGATGAACCACGGAATGTAAAAATGGCTGTTCGCCTGGAGACCTCAGTGTCAGGAAGACTTCTGAGGGTGCTACTCTATGACCTCAGATTTATGGCAGTGGCAGCTCAAGTCTGAGTTTTTTTGGGTGATACGTATGAAGCCCCAGGGGCTAATTGCTTTCCCAACAAGCACAGCAAGCTTGTTGAAGAATTTCCAGTTTTGCTTTTTGAGGACAGGGTCTCACTACATAGCCCGGACTGAACTTTAACTCTTGATCTTCCTGCCTTTCTCTCCCCAGTGTTGTCATCAAAGGCCTATCTGGCTGGAGCATCATCATTTCCATGTGTCACCAGAAAGCACTGAGCCCAAACCAATTAAGGGTCTTTATGTTCCCTCACCCAGCAAGCAGCAAGGTAGAACTCAAATTAAGATGACTTTAACTCAAAGGTCCTTTCTCCGAACCCCTGAAATGATACATGTTATAAAAATGCCCTGAAGACGATGAAGTCAAGTGAAGGTTGGGGGGGGGTGAGTACCCCAAAACCAGAAATGCTAATTAACATGACATTTCTACTAGGCCTCAGTTAAGTGGGATTTTCCAGGTATATAAGGCTTACCTTTAATTAAGAATCAACTCCTTTTTTAGTCCAGAGATTTTTAATGGAAAATTTCCAAAAGTAATTATGCTTTTTTTCCCTTGTCTTAAATACACATGAACTAGAATTTAAGATTTCTAAAAATAGCCCCTGATATTAATGAGTATCAAGTGAAGGACGGGGCTGTTGGTGAAAGTATTAATCTGTGACGTGGGCACAGTGACTCCTGATGGCTAGACTTGTTAGCTTTCTCAGCCTACTTTTTTTTTCTGAGATATTTTATTAGAGTAATTTTGACATTAGATTTTATGATGACATTGTAAAATACTTGTTTTATAAAATAGCCACCCATGTATACTTCAGTAAACCTATTATTTTAAAACACATTTAAAAATATATTACAGGAGCCACTGAGGTGGCTCAACAGGTGAGGCTTTGAAACCTTGGCAACCAGAGTTGCATCCCAGGTACCCATCTAAAAGTGGAACTCCAAACAAGGCTGTCCTTTGATCTCCACACATGGGTATTATAAGGTGTGCCCTCTACCCCAACAACACTAAATAAAACTTGAAAAATACATTTCAGGCATCATCTATGTACTTGTCCCTGAATACTTCAGGAAACAGATCATTTGTTTGTGGTATTTGTTTAAAGAAATATGATTAAAGGCACATCATGAAATGCATAGATCTCAAGTGTGCATCCACTTGATCTGACATATAAACACCCTGCCTACCCCAAAGCCTTGTCCACTCACTGGCCATGTGCTGGGAGGCTCCCTACCCTTTCCCAGTGGACACACCCACTCTCCCTGGGATACTCACTTTCTAGCTTCTCATATTATAGTCAGCTGTAACTTGACAGGAAAACTCAACATGTTCTCAATCTCGTGACTTTGTGCTATCTGCAGTTATTTTGTTAAGGATCCTGGGGGCAGATCCAAAACCACTTTTGGGAAAGTGCATGGCTATGAGTGTTCTCTTCATTTTCAACAAAGGTTTGGAAGCCTCTCAGAGAACCAGCACTCTCATTTCCATGGAAGTTCAGTGCTGTTGAATTGTTCCAAAGTTGGGCCAGCTCTGCTATCTGCAAAAGAGCAGAACCCTCCCAACAACTAGCATTTCAATATAATTTTGAGAAACTGGATGAGTAAGGAAGATGTCTCACTCAACAAACCATCTGATGTAATAATGATGTTTTCATATTGCTAGGTCAAGACATTTGGTTCAGATATGGTTGTGTCATGTCAAGATGGTTTTAGCTACTGGGGCATTGAGACACAGGCTCAAGTGTAAACCTTGCATGTTGATACAGTAGCATGTTGAGATATTAAAACATCACAAGGACAGCTGCTGATGTGACAGCTGAGCTAACATGTTGAGTTGTTCACAAGGTGAGATGTTGGGACATTGTTAAATTGAAGTTCTGAGACATGCACGGGTGTGGATGTGCTCAGATTCAGGTGTGGAGATGTTTTTAATGTTGACTTGTAGACATGTTCACCATGGAGAGGTTTAGATCTTCTCACACAACTACTGGACATTGAACCACTTTAAACGAGATGTAAATTCTCATTTCTTCTCCCTAGTAGATGTCAAATGTTCTTCCACATCCCTTCCCCTGCAGCAAACATGCACTAAATCTTTGGAGATTTTTTTTTTATCTGTACATATAGACTTCTGCATCTCTCTGTTTGAGGACAATATCTGGTACAGAATGGGCTTGGTATCTACATGGGAACGCTGGTGTACATATCCATTACCTGAAGTATTAATGGTCAGAGCCTTCCCTGATAGCCTTAATATGTCATTTTTGGCTACCAGTTTTAATAAGCCAATTAAATGAACAAATGTAGAAAAGACTTAATAAAAATGGTCAAATTGAGAAGAGGTACAAGGTGATTTCAATGACATATGTCCCTTACCAACTTCATCCTTAGGGTCTTAGTACAAAGTGCAGATTTAAGTATAGGGCCAGAGTTATGCATAGCTACACAATCCATGATAAGAGGTGGGCTCACCCATCATTGACCCATCATTATCTGGGCTCTATTCTTTCCTGAAAGGTGTTTGGTCTGACAAGTTGTATATCTCTTTCCTGGAGACAAGCTCCCTTCCCCCAGATACTGGCAAGGACATCTTCAGCACCATCTTCTTCCCTCAATAGCTCACCTCTGAGGCTCCACAATCCTCCAGAACCTGGATATACTGTGAAGGCAACATTTGTCTGGCCAGGCTCCAACTTGGAGTAGAACCTGCCCTTATACAGCCTGTTTTGCCCCTCCATCAACTGGCACACCATGTAGGCATTTGCAAAGTCTTTGTTATTGGTCTGTATTATTGACAGAATTTTTTTTTAAAAAAAAATGTACTAGATAAAACTTTGGCTGAAATTTTAAAAATAAAAAGTAGTGAATGCAAGAGCAGGATGGAGACTAGCCCTGCTAGCTTAGCTGAGCTAGAGGGCCATAGGTTTATGAGTCATGATGAGTGGTGGTCACTGAATAGAAAAGTCTAAGTCATCACTAAAAGGTACTGGAGGTGACAGCTACCAAACTCAGAATCAAAATAATTAGCAAGACCATTTGGCAAAAACATTGCTTGAAAATGTAGTCAGGAATCTTCTGCTGCAATTCTCTCACTTTATCTCTAGGGTACCTGAAAGGCTCTGCCTGCCACCAAAGTGCAAGGCAACAATGAGTGGTTATCATTAATTGATGATAAACAACATTTGGACATTTTATGCTACATTACAGTATGACTGACATCCCCAAATACTATACATGCACATCAGCAATGCAAAATGTCCTCAGGCCACCCACCAGATCTCCCTACTAAATACTGCAAGAAAGAAACCTGGTATTCTTCTACTAGCTGCCTCTTCATTTATTGTGCTGATAACCAGATTTCAATAAAACTACCTTTTGGTGCTCTGTGCACTTTAGCCTAGGTACTTAAAATGAATTTTTTCTCTTTCTTTCCCACCTCCCTCCTTTCTTCCTTCCTCTCCCCCTCTCCCCGTCTGTCTGTCTGTCTCTGTCTGTCTGTCTGTGTCTGTGTCTGTGTCTGTGTCTCTGTCTCTCTCTGTCTCTCTCTCTGTCTCTCTCTGTCTCTCTCTCCTCTTCTCTCTCTTCCTCTCTCTCTCTCTCTCTCTCTTTTTCTTTTTCTACCACCCTACTCAGGTATTCAGGGTCCCTGGAAGTGAAGGGCTAGAATTACTAAAGGACCAAGTTAGCACTACTGAAGCTTTCTGGAGGGCCCCAGAGCACTGGATCAGAGAAAGCAGAGGTGAGACACAATTCCAGGAAGTTGTTCTTGTTTGTCTTAGCAGATGTTTTTGCAGAGCTCATGAATTAAGACGAGCTATTTTCGGACATGTCATCTTTGCTAACCCATTTTCTCCCTGTCTTGTTTTATTGGATTTAATCAGGAACTATCTTGTGAAGTAGTCTGAACTGTCATGAATTCAACACAAGAACTGAAATAATGGGTGGAGTCTCCAAGCAGAACAGAAACTGAAGCCTGTGACAGCTGCACTCCCCATTCTGTGATGAGAACCACATGTAGTGATCTCCTTCTAGCCATTTAGGATGCCCTGACTCTGTCTGGCCTGGGGACCTTCGGTGGAGCTCATAGGCTGTGATGATTAGTTTTTTTTTAATCAACTTGTCACACATTTAGACATATCTGGAATGGGAATCTCAATTGAACCATTGCCTCCATCAGACTGTTCTGTGGACACAATTATGAGACATTTCTCATTGATTCATGATTGACATGGGAGGGTCTAGTCCTCTGTGGGTGGTACCACCATGGGAAGATGGTCCTGGGTTCTGTAAGAAAGCAAACTGAGCAAGCCATAAGGAGCAAGGCAGTAGAGAGTTTCCCTCCAGGTTCCTGTCTTGTACTCCTCCCTTGACTTTGCTTCATGAATGACTGTAAGCTGTCATTTGAAATAAACCCTTTCTTTCCCAAGTTATTTTGGGACATGTAGTTTATCACAGCAGCAGAAAGCCAAACCAGGACAAAGGCCTTGGGAATGTGGCCAGGGCAATACTAGACCAAGACAGAAAAGAGATAATTGTTTGCAGTAGAAGGGAGCCTCATTTGCAACATTGATACAACTGCCCCCAGGAAGAGAAGGTGAAGGACAGGACACCTCCTGCCCTGTTTAGAAGGAGATGGGAGGGGTCTGTACCCATAGGACAAAGCAGGAACCTCTGATCAAGAAGACAGGCTGGCAGGTCCCTGCATGCATCTTTTCATGCCACCTAGTCTCATTGACTTTTGCCTGCAAAACTGAAGCCTTTTAGACAGCTCCAACATTAAAAGCTGACTCCTGATACAGGAAGCAATAGGAATTTGGACAAAACAACTTGATTTATTTATATTACATAATCGTCCTGATTCAGCTCCCATCATGATGTGGGAGCAAACTGTATGAAACATGTCAATAAAGATGTCAGATAACCTGGATTTAAATATATACTTATGCAAAAATTTGTATATTTATGACATGAAAACAGAGAGTGACTGTCTGGGATTTGGATCAGGAAGGGAATCGTGAAGGAAAAGGGGTGATGGGGTGAACACAAACAAAGTGAAATGATGCCCCTGCATGGACACACCCTAATGAAGCACATCAGTCTTATGGGCTAACTTAGAAAAGAATTCAAATGAATGTTTAGACTAGGGACAGATACACAGAGACCTGTATTTCTTGTCACTCTCCCACCTTTGCGGCTATAAGTATAGCTTAAATATTTTTGAATAAATAAATGGTAAGCAGAAGATATGAAGTCATTTGTTAAAGACTCTATTTGCATTATTTTCATCATTATCATTGATTTCTTTTGTGAGAAGAATAACCAAAGCACTAAATAACCAAGTAGCTACTTATTTGTCCATCCTTTATTGACTGTATACTATGGAATACTAGGTATGCTCTAGGTATTATTTCTATGTAATGAACTGCAACCATTAAAGTTTCCCTTGACATCCCTGCATCGGTACCCCAATAACTACTGATTTGCTTTCTGCTTTAGAAGGTCAGCTTGCTTAAAAATGGAATTATTACATGGGGTTCATTCTTTTTTGTCTTGTTTATTTCACTCAGCATGCTGTTCTCTAAGATCCTTTGTGTCTTGGTTCCTTGCTGCATAATATTCCATTGCACAGATGCATCCTTATTTGTGCATTCGTTTACTGGTTTATAGACATTTGTGGTATTCTAGCTTCAGAATATAATATAAAACTAATCATATTCATGTGCATATCTTTAATGCTTTAATTTAATTTTGTTTGAGAGTTCTATACCCATAGGACAAAACATAACAAAGTATTGTTATGTTACCCAGGTTGGCTTCAAATTCCCGGGCTCAAGGCAGCTTCTGTCTCAGCTTCCCAAATAACTAGGACTTCAGGTACATCCCCACACTCCTGGCTTATTTTCATATTGTTTTGTGACTATATCTTTTCATCTTTCCTGTATTAATTCCTACAGAGGCAGAATAGATAAATCACATGGTAAATTTATTTATCTCTTAAGAAGAAATACTAAACTGTTTCCTAAAGTGGCTCCTTCACATTTTAGATTTCTATTGACAAGACATTCCAGTTGCTCCACATCTTTGACAACATTTGGTACAGTCATCTTTTAAATTTGAGCCATTTATGTAAGTATATAGTAGTATCTCATGGTATTTTTTTATTTCATTTTCCAATGACTATTGATTAGGTGTTAAGTATCCTCAACAAGCTTATTGAGTGATGCATGTTTATGAATCTGGTAGGAGGAGATAAAACCTCCTACACAGAGAAGGTACCCAATCTTAGCTTTTACTTTCTTTTTAACCACTTTGTAGCTAAACAATATTTAAGATGGAAACTCTTTGTGCATGAGAACCAAGCTTTTATATTATTGGCATAGTATCTGACACATGGAAGGTGTTCAATTGAACTCTGCTGGAAAAAAAAGGAACAAATTCTAGTTAATTGTAGAATATAATTTAATGACATTCTTGGGTCCTATTGAAGAGTGCTGAGCTGTAGGCTTCTCTATGCTGATTGGCTCAAGACTGATGATTTTTTTTAATTGCTATAATTAAACTGTCTCTTTCTTTATTTCAGATCTCCAATTTTCCCCTGCCTGTAGATGACCTACCTTCCAAACAGGCAATTTGAATTGACTATGAGCTTGTTCATAAGCTGACAAGTTTGTTTAGACTTCTAAATTCACAACTGAATAAATAAATGCAAATGAATATGAGTTGTAGCCTTAAGGACTCTGATATAACGTCTTTCTCACCAGGCTGGGAACTCACAGGTTGAAATAGGGGCAAGAGCAAGTAAAGCAGTTTAGCAAGATGGGCCAGTGCTGTGAAGAATATGGGGCCTGGGTTCAAATCCTGACCCTCCTGCTTAGTACTTCTCAGGTTTAGGAAACTCCTGATTCTCATCCAGGTTTATATTCCTCATTTTGAAACCATGGAAACAGGCTAAAGAAGAAGCTCAGGGGTAAAGAGCAGGCCTAGCATAAACAGACCCTATTCCAATCTCCCCAAACCTCCTGATCTCTTAACGGCTGGTACCACCATCTCCCAGTTGTTGAGTTATAAGACTAACGTTCAAACTCTCACTGAAGCTCTGTCCTTCATCAGTAGAGCCCCCACACAGCAGCATCTCATTCCCACTTCCAGGGGATTTACTGACTAAATAGATGCACAGCAGGTTGACACCTTGTCTCACTAAGTGTGAGTCTAGCTGTGGTTTAGCTATAAAAATTCTACAACAGACCAGGCAAATGCTGACCCCATATCCATTTCTGGTTCTATCCCTGTTCACAACTGTATCCCTATCTCTTTCACAGGCCTCTCCTGAGTGCTATTCCCAACAAACTGCATGGCATGAATCATTGTTACCAAATTTACAACTGGCAATCCCACATAAGATACCCCCAAATATCTGAGACACAATTTCTTTTATGATTCTTTGATGAAAATGAGGGTAATATTTTTTTGAAGTCATGCTTTCTGGCTTTAGGAGTTGCAAAGGATCAAAGCTAAAATAAAATTTCATACTTTCTGTGCCTTTTGAAACCCATGGAGTCTATGACTGTTATTATGTTCAGTCTACATTAAACCAATCACCTGGGCAAAGTGAAATAAATGAACCATCAAATAGGAGGCATTTCCTGGAACCTTGGTGGTGGCGGTGGTAGGGAGGGTACAGAGAAGAACTCACAAAACCAAATATCTAGTCTATATGTCTGTGATGTAGAAAAAAATGGATTATATCAGAGAAGAAATATCAGGGGAATGTGAGGGCAGTAAAAGATACTAGCTCTTAGACACACAGGCGTGGGAGGACAATAGCTTAGCCACTGAGTCTTGGATGTATAGCAGACACCAAAGATGTTCTCCAAGCTGACTGTTCTCCATGATATAAGGATAAGAGAACAAAAGACATTAGGAAGGGAGGGATAATCATGAAGTTTCATGGATGAGATGATTTGCCATCTTCAAAGGTTGCCTAGGATTCTGTTTAACCAGTAGAGATGAGATGGAAATATCAAGAATGCATGTCCATTTGGGAGAAAGTTGATAAGGGAGGGGAGTATGATCTCATATATGTTGTCTGAGAAAACTAGAAGATCTAAAGGATAAAGACACCTTTGGATGGAATTGACAGAAAAGCAATGAGAGATTCTCACAGTGTAGAATCAGATTTCTGGGAAAGATTAAGATGATCCGAGCAATGAGGAATATCCTTTCTCATCTCCCCCCTAAGAAACTCAGTGAGGATCATCCTTGAACTAGGACTGTTGATGGTCATCCCAAATAATAAGGAATTCAAGAAATGAAAATGCCATTGACTAATGGGATATGTAGCTGGATCAGGGGGGAACCTCGGTGGCATTAATGTTCACAAAATTCACAAGAGGTAAGCAAGAATCCTATCTATATGTACTCTTAAATGGCTGCCAGGGTCTGGGGAGAGGTGAATGGAAAACCAGTCTTGCGATTCCACCATTCCTTGCAATTTTCTCCAGCTGAAGTAAAGTGTTATAAACGGATTCAAACATCATGGAAATTAAAGAACTCTCCTGTCTGATTCTAGATGATTCTAAGCCAATCATTTAGCTTCATTCTTCCAACACATGGCACATGAAAGCACCAGCATACCAAGCACTAGCCTCAGTTGATGCCCTCAATCTAACCAGTTTACATTGGCTCACAACAAGTGTCCATCAAATATCAATGTCTACCAGAAGCTCAAAGAGGAGGCATGATTGACTACTGATACTTGGAAATATAAAATAAATATAAAAATAAATAAAAATAAAATATAAATATATAAAGGTAAATATAAGCTGGTAGCACATTACACACACACACACACACACACACACACGCATACACACACATTCTTTTTCTGTACAGAAACTTCTGGTAAGTTCAAATGCTAATAGTTAATCCAAATTATGAGTATATGTATTTCAAAAATTAATATTTTCTAAACACAGTACAACTACTACTAGTTAAAAAGAGAAAAAATGAAAGAATAATGGAAAAAGAAAATAGAATACTGTCTTAGCTAGGGTTTAACTGCTGTGAACAGACACTATGACCAAGGCAACTCTTACAAGGATAACATTAAATTGGGGCTGGCTTGCAGGTTCAGAGGTTCAGTCCATTATCATCAAGGCAGGAGCATGACAGTGTCCAGGCAGGCATGGTACAGGAGGAGCTGAGAGTTCTACATCTTCATCTGAAGACTGCTAAGACTGGCTTCCAGGCAACTAGGATCAGGGTCTTAAAGCCCACAATCACAATAACACACCTACTCCAAATAGTGCCACACATCCAAATAGTGCTCCTCCCTAGGCCAAGCACATTCAAACCACCATAGACACCAAGAAAGAAAAGAGAGTTTAGATAGAATTAAGTTGAACAGTAATATTATAAGTTAACTGGTTTCTTCCACAAAATTCTATTATAACCAAATGCTCTCTCTTTTTTTAAATCAGCTACAGAAGAAATGAAATTTCATAATAAAACTCTATTTCCCACTTTTTATTTATAGCCCCCAGCTATGAATTCATTCCTTACAAATTGCAAAGCTTGTTAATCTGGCTTCAGAGAGAGTTACAGCAGCCAAGAACCCCATGACACTGTCCTCTGCCTGGCTCCTGAATACCTTAAAAAGGGCTCAATCTTCCTAGGCCTGTTCTCTACCTTCCTGGGTCTCTACTTGGGCATCACATTTATCAGGAATAGTTTTGTGACAGGAACAGGACAATCATAGACAATTCCAGCTATGTGAATAGCAACATGTGGCACACAGTCACAAACTATATTAGCAAAGAACTGGCTCTGTAAGATCCAAGGGTGGTGAAATTGAAGGAGCTCAGATGTCAGAAATGAAGACTGTTTAATTGTCATTCAATCTATATTTGGGTTCTCCAAAAACAAGACTTAGAGATTTAAGGCTTCTGTTTATACTGAGACAAGGAGCATCATAATAGCAAGGGTGGGATAGGGACAAGGGAACCCACAAAGGTTACTATTGTGGTCAACTAGCCTCAGCTGAGAACTCTAGAAAACCAGATCAAGCATGCACCCTTATGGCCAGGCCACCCACAGGGTATCTCCATAGTGCCTCTCATGGTTCTTGGTTGAGGACTGGTCCCATGGCTATCTATTCCCCTAGAATTTCCAATCTACTTTGTGGAGTAGACAGAGCAGTCCTTCCACATATTTCAAAACCTCCCAAACTGTAGGCACAAAGACTCAGGACTGAGCAGTAAGAAGCTTGGGAAATACCCACGCAATAGGGCTTGATGGGCATGAAGTGACCACGGACAGTATCTAAATACACACACAGTCCATCTTCCTTGTAGGGAGACACATGACCTGTGTGTTTACTCATTGAAGGCACACATGATGAGGAGCAGATGATACAAAGACAGGCCGGCAATGTGGCAGAGGCTCTAGACGTCTCCCTAGATGGAATCAATGCAGGATTACTGGCTTGTTGCTATGGAGGCTTAGAAATATCTCTTGAGGAAATGACATTATAATTTGCTGTGGGGAATGGAGTGTTGGCTCAGCAGTTAAGAGTGAATACCACCAAGCTTGCAGAGGACTCCAGTTCAACTAGCAGTACCCATATCAGACAACTGACAAGTGCCTGTAACTCTAGCTCAAGGGGATCTGACATCTCTGGCCTCCTCAGGGACCTGCACTTTCTCTTGCCACGTCTTGGGGAGTGGGGAAGCAAAGGTGTCTTGGATGCCCTGGGATCCTAGCAAAAGTTTGAGCACTGAGCAGAGGATTTAAGTCTGCCATGAAATAACCAGATTGTCAGTGCTACAGGCAGGCTGCTGAAAGAAAGATAATCAGCAAGCAAATACCTAGAGCAGAACTGGGGTGGGACTGCACTAACAGCAAAGGGGAGATACGTGTCAGAGATAAAAATGGTGACGTGCAAAGGAGAACACTCTGTGTCTCTTCTGTGCCACAGCAGAACCTTCTCAAACAGTGGAAATATTTTGGATCTGTATTGTCCAACATAGTGACAGTTCACCTCCTGTTACTGCACGATCACTTCTCTGACATGACTGAGTACTTTGAGGGGAGTCTATCTGAGAGCATTAAAATGAACAGGGTGGAAACTTCCAATCATCTAGAAATTCCCGGCCCTCCTTGAAGAAAGGGAATCACCCTCCTGAGGCCCATCTAAAGTGTGAAATGCTTTTTGCCATCCCATAAAGAATGTTCGGACTGCCACAACATGAAACCAAAACCCCACATTGGGGAGTCCTTGGCTTCTAGCAGAACTTGAACAGATGTCCTGAGAGAAGCAAGTTCAATTACCACCTTGTTGTGACATACCAGAGGAGCTGTCTGTCATCAATTGGCAACTCCACCACTGAATGCAAGCCAAAGATGGCATGCCTCTTGACTGAACTGGGAGAGAAATGTTCTGTTCAGCACTAGGAGGGTCTGAAGACAAAACTCCAAGTACCCTGCTGCCTAACCACTTTATAGACCTTATCGCCTTTCATCTTAACTGTAACCCCAAGGGGTTGGTCTGCCCTTTGAGGATGCAAAAGTACATTAAGTATACTGTATTTCAGAGATGGCCTGAGATAGGATTTAAATTGACTG
This sequence comes from Montemys delectorum, assembly GCA_019843815.1. NCBI lineage: Eukaryota > Metazoa > Chordata > Mammalia > Rodentia > Muridae > Montemys > Montemys delectorum. The sequence continues at coordinate 1,134 of JADRCD010210081.1, read as the reverse complement.
ATCTCCAATTGCATATGGCCTCCTGCAATGCCATGCACCTCTCTAAACATAAGATTTTTGATGCAATAACATTGTGTTAATGTTATTAACAGTAACATTAATACTGTTGTGGGTACATTTCAGAATCTATTTGAATATATTTTAAAAGTTACTTAGTCACAACCATTCCCTTAAAACTACTAATTTCCAGGTTTACTTTACTGTGTTCATCTATTTCTAGACTTTTCAGAGAGAGTTTGAATTCACAGAACAATTGAACCGAATTCATAATCTTCCCAAGTGTGTTACCCCATCTCTCCCCTTGATGAAGTGTTTTTTTTTAATTACAAGTGATTAACCAATACTGCTGATGAATTGTGGCCCCTGGTTTATATCAGGGTTCATCATTGATGTGCTGTCTGAGATTTTATAATGTGTAAGGCCATGAACCCACCATTATAATGGCATATAAACTACTTCCCTTTGCTCCCTTTCTCATGCCCCTGAGACTCCAGGTAACTACTGACCCCCTCTTTTTAATAGTCAGGCCTGTATCATGCACTTGGAGTTGGGCAACTCATAACCTCTTCAGATTGTCAGGTTTTACTTAGCAATATGTGCTAAAGTTACCTATGTCTTCTCATGGCTTGACTCTATCTCATGAATGTTCCACATTTCATTCATTACACACCTACTGAGGGTGTCCTGGTTGGTTTCAGTTTGGATTGAGGTATTGTCTAGGGCCAGGTATCTTTTTTTGTTTACTTGTTTGGTTTTTGTTTTATCTATTCTATTCTCTAGCCACATTAACTTGATATCTGTCACTTAGTGTTGAGGTCATGTATTAGTTTCCTGATCGTTATACCCTTATCAGACAGTTCAAAGTTGGGCTTTTGTCTCTGCATATGAATATTAGAGTCATTCTGTTAACATCCATAAATCTTTCTGGGCTTTGATTGGGGTTTCTCTGAATCTACATGTCAATTTGGAAGGATTGTAAAGTTATAAGCTAGGAAAGTCTATCAACAAGTGTAAAGGTTAGCATTCAGAATGCTGGCTTAGAAACACAAACATTGTTCCAATCAGAAACCCAGTCATGTTTGTATCTTAAGCATATCATTAAAATATCAAAAATAGCAGGGCAGTGGTGGCACA
>JADRCD010210079.1:0-21706 GCA_019843815.1 Montemys delectorum | reverse complement strand
AATTCCTTAAGGGATTTTTGGGTTTGCTCTTTAAGGGCTTCTATTTGTTTACTTGTGATCTCCTGTAGTTCTTTATGGGATTTTTTTGTTTCCTCTTTAAGGGCTTGTACCTCTTTATCTGTTTTCTCCTGTATTTCTTTAAGGGAGTTATTCATGTCCTTCTTAAGTTCCTCTATCAGCATTGTGAGATGTGTCTTTAGATCCAAATCTTGCTTTTCTGGTGTTTTGGGATATCCAGGGCTTGCTGAGGTGGGAGTACTAGGTTCTGGTGAAGCCAAGCAGTCTTGGTTTCTTTTGGTAGGATTCTTGCGTTTGCCTTTTGCCATCTCTTGATCTCTGGTGTTAGAAGTTCTTGGTGTCTTAGAGCTTGACCTTTCCTTGCTGCCCTGCAACTCCCCTTCCACTCCTGAGGTCTTTGCCTCCCAGCTGGTCTGGCCTGAGTCCTTGCACTGAAGTCCTTGCACTTCCCCTGGAGGGAAGCTCTCCGCTAGCAGGCAGGGGGCAGAGGTGGTTGCTGATCCAGCTCTGTCACTCAGAAGCTGAGTGGCTCCTGTCCCTGCAGTCCTGAGACTCCCCTGCACTTCCTGAGGCCTATGCCTCCTGGCTGGTCCTGCCTGATTCCTGGGGCTGAAGCCTGCCCTGAGTCCTTGGGCTGAAGTCCACCCTGGAGGGAAGCTCTCCCCTGAGTCCTTGGGCTGAAGTCTGCCCTGGAGGGAAGCTCTCTGCTAGCAGGCAGGGGGCAGAGGTGGTCGCTGATCCAGCTCTGTCACTCGGAAGCTGACAGGCTCCTGTCCCTGCAGTCCTGCGGCTCCCCTGCAATTCCTGAGGCCTATGCCTCCCAGCTGGTCCTGCCTTAGCAAGACCCCAGAGAGAAAATGGCAATCTCACCTGAGTCCTTGGGCTGAAGTCTGCCCTGGAGGGAAGCTCTCACTTGAGTCCTTGGGCTGAGGTCTGCCCTGGAGGGAAGCTCTCCGATAGCAGGCAGGGGGCAGAGGTGGTCGCTGATCCAGCTCTGTCACTCGGAAGCTGACAGGCTCCTGTCCCTACAGTCCTGAGAATCCCCTGCACTTCCTGAGGCCTATGCCTCTTGGCTGGTCCCGCCTGATTCCTGGGGCTGAAGCCTGCCCTGAGTCCTTGGGCTGAAGCCTGCCCTGAGTCCTTGGGCTGAAGTGTGCCCTGGAGGGAAGCTCTCCCCTATCAGGCAGGGGGCAGAGGTGGTCGCTAATCCAGCTCTGTCACTCGGAAGCTGACAGGCTCCTGTCCCTACAGTCCTGCGACTCCCCTCTCATAAATACTTAAAACTGTCAATAGATATCTTTTTATTTACATTTCAAGTGTTATCCCCTTTCCTGGTTTCCCATCCAAAAACCTCCTATCCAATCCCCATCCCCCTGCCTCTATGAGGGAGTTCCCCTAATCACCAACCAACCCATTCCCACTTCCCCAACCTGGCATTCCCCTACACTAGTGCTAGATCGAGCCTTCAAAGGAACAAGGGCCTCTCCTCTCATTGATGTTGGACAAGGCCATCCTCTGCTACATATGTGACTGGAGCCATAGATCCCTCCATTTGTACTTTTGGTTGTGGTTTAGTGCCTGGGAGATCTGGGGGCGGGGGGGGGGGTGGTGGTTACTATTGTTGTTCTTCCTATGGGGCTATAAACCTCTTCAGCTCCTTTAGTCCTTTCTCTAGCTCCTCCATTGGAGACCCTGAGCTTAGTCCAGTGGTTGGCTGGAAGCATCCACCTCTGTATTTTTCAAGCTCTGGCAGGGCCTCTCAGAGGACCAGTCAGCAAGCACTTCTTGGCATCCACAATAGTGTCTGGGTTTTGTAACTGTATATAGGATGGATTCCCAGGTGGGGCAGTCTCTGAATGGCCTTTCCTTTAGTCTCTGCTCCACACCTTGTCTCTGCATCTCCTCCCATGAGTATTTCATTCCCCCTTCTAAGAAGGACTGAAGTATCCCCACTTTGACTTTCCTTCTTCTTGACCTTCATGTGATCTATGAATTGTATTATGGGTATTCTGAGCTTTTGGGCTAGTATCCACGTACCAGTAAGTGCTACCACTCCTGGGCATATACCCCAAAGATGCTCCAACATATAACAAGGACACATGCTCCACTATGTTCATAGTAGCCTTATTTATAATAGCCAGAAGATGGAAAGAACCCAGATGTCCTTCAACAGAGTAATGGGTACAGAAAATGTAGTTCATTTACACAATGGAGTACTACTCAGCTATTAAAAACAATCACTTCATTAAATTCTTTTTCTTTTTTATTGGCCATTTTTTATTTACATTTCAAATGTTATTCCCTTTCCATTTCTCCCCTTCCCAGAAACCCCCTACCCCATATTCCTCCCCCCCCTGCTTCTATGAGGGTGTTCCTCCACCTACCCACCCACTCCCACCTCCCTGCCCTCAATTCCCCTACACTGGGGTATCTATCGAGCCTTCATAGGACCAAGGACCTCTCTTCCCATTGATGCATGACAAGGCCATCCTCTGCTACATATGCAGCTAGAGCCATGTGTACTCTTTGGTGATGACTTAGTCCCTGGGGATTCTGGGGGGGGGGGTCTGCTTGGTTGATATTGTTGTTCTTCTTATTGGATTGCAAACCCCTTTAAGTCCTTCAGTCCTTTCTCTAACTCCTCTATTGGGGACCCTGCACTCAGTCTAATGGATGGCTGCAAGCATCCATCTCTGTTATTTGTAAGGCTCTGGCAGGGCCTCTCATGAGACAGCCATTTTAGGATCCTTTCAGCATGCACTTCTTGCCATTCACAATATTGTCTGGGTTTGGTAACTGTGTATAGGATAAACCCCCAGGTGAGACAGTATCTGGATGGCCTTTTCTTCAGTCTCTGCTCTACACTTTATCTCTATATTTGCTCTTGTGACTATATTGCTCTCCTCCTAAGAAGGACTGAAGCACCCACACTTTGATCTTCCTTCTTCTTGAGCTTCATGTAGTCTGTGAATTGTATCCTGGTTAGTTGGAGCTTTTGGGCTACTATCCACTTATCAGTGAGTGCATACCATGTGTGTTCTTTAGCTATTGGGTTACGTCACTCAGGATGATATTTCCTAGTTCTATCCATTTGCCTAAGAATTTCATGAATTCATTGTTTTTAATAGCTGAGTAGTACTCCATTGTGTAAATGCAACACATTTTCTGTATCCAGTCCTGTGTTGAAGGACATTTGGGTTCTTCTAGCTCCTGGCTATTATAAATAAGGCTGCTATGAACATATTGAACATAGTGGAGAATGTGTCCTTATTATATGTTGGAACATCTGGGTATATGTCCAGGAGTGGTATAGCTGGGTCCTCAGATAGTACTATGTCCAATTTTCTGAGGAACCACCAAACTGATTTCCAGAGTGGTTGTACCATCTTGCAATCCCACCAGCAATGGAGAAGTGTTCCTCTTTCTCCACATCCTTGCCAGCATCTGCTGTCGCCTGAGTTTTCGATTTTAGTCATTCTGACTGGTGTGAGATGGAAACTCAGGGTTGTTTTGATTTGCATTTTCCTGATGACTAAGGATGTTGAACATTTCTTTAGGTGCATCTCAGCCATTCTGTATTCCTCAGTTGAGAATTCTTGGTTTAGCTATGTACCCATTTTTAGTAGGGTTATTTGATTCTCTGGAGTCTAACTTCTTGATTTCTTTGTATATATTGGATATTAGCCCTCTATTGGATCTAGGATTGGTAAAGATCTTTTTCCAATATGTTGGTTACCTTTTTGTCCTATTGACAGTGTACTTTGCTTTACAGAAGCTTCGCAATTTTATGAGTTCCCACTTGTCGATACTTGATCTTAGAGCATAAGCCATTGGTGTTCTGTTCAGAAATTTTCCCCCTGTGCCCATGTGCTTGAGGCTCTTCCTCACCTTCTCCTCTATAAATTTCAGTGTATCTGGTTTTATGTGCAGGTCCTTGAACCACTTGGGCTGACTTCATGAAATTCTCAGGTAAATGGATGGAACTAGAAGATTCCTTCCTGAGTGAGGTAACCCAATCACAAAACATTATTTTTCTTAATTCATTTTTTAAGACTTTTACATATCAAAAACTTCATGAACACCTCAGTTCCTCTCCTTTCCTCTGTCCAATTTATCCTATGCATTTCTGGCTTCTAATTATTTCATTATAATTGTTACACACCTGTGTTTCTAAGTCCAATCTTTTAAGATCATTTAGTACTGCTCAAATGTATTTAATGATGAACTCTTGCAGTTATGGCATAATAGTATTGATTGCCAAAGTTTTCTTTTTAATTATTTATTGTGTTTTGATTTTTTTCAGTGCTTGTAATAACTTTCTCCACTCTTCTCTAGTCAGCACAGTGTGACAAATTCTTTTATAATGACAATATTATTAGTGTGTGTGTGTGTGTGTGTGTGTGTGTGAACATATACACATACCATACTCTGCATGCAGAACTCAGAGGACAACCTTGTGTGTTGGTCCTTTCCCTCCACCTTGCTTGAGATAGGACCCCTCTTATCATTCCCCAGCTCCAAATTAGATGCAGCTGGATGCAAATTCCCAGGTGTTCTCCCATCTCTACCTCCCATCTTCTCATAGGATGCTGAGATCACAAATGGCTGTACTGTGGTGTCCAGATTTTACATGGGTTCCCAGGATCTGAACTCAGGCTCCTGCAGCAAACACTTTAATCACTGAGCCATGGCTCTCACCACTATCTATGACTTTTAAGGATGTAGTTATAATCAATACTATGAAGTATCTCTTTTTGTTGATATGCCTTGGGAGTCCCTGGAATCTGAATGTTCCTAATTCTCTACAATTTGAGTTTCCCCTCATCATTTCATCAGATAACTCTGCTTCCTTTCTCTTTGCTGCTGGAGGATACCTATATTCAGCAAGCCATTTGATTGGTGGCATCAAAGAAGGTGTGAGCAGTTCCATTAATTTTTATTCTTTTAATCCTGGTCAGGTTTTCCTGCTTAATCAAGTCCACTGCTTAAATTGGGGGGTGGGAGGATTTTCAGCTCAGTCTTCACTCTGGTTTTCTTGCAGAATTCAATTTACTGTCTCCTACGGTGTCCAGAACTTTGTAAATTTCTATTTGTTTTCTTGGTGTGGTTTAGATGTTTATCTGAGTCCTCTGGAAATTCACTGAGCTTCTTTGAAGGAGTTACTTGGGATTGTTTGGCAGGCAGGTCAGGGATTGCCAAGCCTTTACAACCAGTGCTTTATAATTTACCTGTTAGTCACATCCCCATCCTCACATTATTCATGCCTCTGTGGATTTACTTTCAAGTCTGTGCTTTTGAAAGAAGATGTGAGGGGTTAGTTGGCGGGGCTCATGGGCGGGCGGGCTGACTGCTAAGGTCTTCGGATGACTAGTCGGTTGCATGGATCCTTTAGCGCAAAAACTAGAAATGGGTTGAGGAGAGCTGTGCTAAAGCCTTGGATCATGGAAGCATGTCTTGAGTCTGTGTTGCAGGGACGACCTGAAGTCCGAGTCCATGCACATCAAGTTGGATTGTTGGAGGAGACTGAGTACTGAGGTCTGTGATGGAGTCATGTGCTCTGCTCATGCCCTCTTTCTCTATGTAGATATTTCTCTCCATGTTCCTCCATGAGCCATAGGGGAAGAGCTACTTGGAAAATGGACAGTCTTTTTTCTATCTTCGAGGCTTCCAGTGTATGTGGTCTGCTGAGCACTGGGGCCTCCCACTGGGATTCTTAACTCATTGAAAGTTGTCACAGCTAAGGCTTACTCTGGATAAACATTGCCACTTGGTGATAATGAAACTTTTCAGTAGAAGTTGTTTAGTGCTCCCTGCAAGTGTGCCATCTCATGGAGGTAAAAAAGAAATGGTGGACAAAACCTGATGTCGCTGTAAGGTCCCCCAGGTATTTTTATGGGAATTAGCTCAACACTTGTTTGGTAGCCCCCAGCTCCTTCCCTCTCTCACCCAGAGTGGACTCAAACTTGCTATGTGGCTGAGGATGAACTTTTAGCCTGTTCCTCCTGCCTCTCTCTACCTTCTGAGTACCAGCACTCTAGTTGTGAACCACCATACCCACTTTAAGTGATTTTAGGAATTAAAGCCAATGCTTTATGAATGCCTGAGAAGAATACCACCGCTAACTAAGCTACAGCACCTACTCTACCTCAATTGCTGTAGAGAGATGCAATACTGTGCTAAAAATTTGATTCTCAAGTACAGGTTGCTAGTCAATACCATTTGCCAGGTCTGAATATAAATATTGTAGGCAACACCAAGTAGATAAATTGAAGTTCCTGAAGATTAGGACAAGGAGAATCCACTTCTGTGGCACAGAATAAGCCCGTACTATTGTACTTTTGAATATACTTGTACTATTGAGTGCACAGTTCCTGTCCACTCTACCATGTAAATTTATGGGAATAAGCTATGTCACCTTTTCCTGACAATGCTACCAGTGAGGCCTTTGGAAGAACTATGGCAGGTCTAACCTGAGGAAAAGAGGTTATGAGAGTGTATTCATTCCATCTAATCAATGTTTTTCCCCCAGGAAATCCTATAGTGTTTCTGCACTCCTCAATGCCAACCTTATGCTTTCTCCTCTTGGCTTTATTCCAATCTCTTTACATGACAAATCAATGCCTGAAATGAAGAACAATGCAGGTTCACATATCACAGCTCCACACTTTGCAGATAAGACCCTCAGTCATAGCAAATGATGAGCACCTACTTTCTTCCTTAAACAGGAGACATTCTGAACTGAAAACCTAGAATGCCTTTCTGGAGAACCTGCATCCCAGCTCTAAATCACCATGGTGTCTGGGCTTCCAACAGGAAGTGATCTCTAGTGAGACATCCAAGGACACTTCAAGATCTAACTTTCCCAAATATTGAGCCATAGTCTGTCGGTATGTTAATTCCTAATCCTCCCCACCTAAAAACTTATTATTTTAAACATAGAATAAAGAAACCTCAGAGCTATATGGCTGAGGGATTGAGCAGGGTCCTTTGTTGTTCTTATCAGTGATTAAATGCATTCTGAAGGAACAGCCCATCAAGAAAAATTATGAGCCTTTTGTACAAGCTAGAAATGTAGAGTGGTAAAAATCTATCAAATGGAGAATTTTATTGTGCATAAATCTACCTTAGCTGGTATTCGTTAAATGGGTCTCTCACTGTTAACAGTGTATTCCACCTTGGCACACATAGCTTTTAATTCATTTAACTCAACATTCCCTCTAGATGTGAGTGATTGCCTTTGGCTATAGGCTTCTTTGATTTTTTTTCCCTCTGACTAAAGTCTAATTTTTCTTCAAGTTCACTTACTAACGGACTGATGTTTCTGTCATTGGATTTTTTGGATTTGCCATGTCTCCATAGCCATCGATATTGGTCATCTTTCCAGATGGCCCTCAGGAGAGTGGGAAGTCTGGAGCATTAGTTTTTCAATGGACACAGAGATCAGAGCTACAGACTTATGGTCTGCTGTTTATGAAAGCACCAGAGGCCTTTCCAAGAAGGGATGATGATACTGTATTTGGTGTAGATTTCCCAACATTTGAGTGTTGCAACTTCAGTTTTTCAGTGTGGCAGGGCTATCACACAAAGCACTATAGCAGATACATGGACCCCAGGGGAAGAACAATCATGAATTGATTCTTGCTTTTCCAATGTGAATGAGTTCCTTTGTGGGAAGATGAGCTTCTTTTCTCTTACCCCTGCATGTTCTTTCTTTCCTTCTACTTCTTCTATATAAGGCATCAGGAGGTCCTCACTAGATGGATACCTGATCTTCAATGGCCTTACCTCCAGATTGCAATCTGAATAGACTTGCCTCTTTATGAAGCATCTAGTCTCTGGTGTTCTGTTACAGCAACAAAAACTCGCCAAGACAAATAGTTTAGAACTAGAAGATGTGTATTTTCCTGGCCAGATGTTGTGTTGTGGAAATCTCCAGAACTCAAGCAGATATAATTGATAAACAGTTGCTTACCCAACAAGTATGGGCAGAGTAATATCTGAGGTTTAACAGTAAGGGAAAAAATACTTAAAATAAATTAGAAGTTTCATCAACTCTGGCCATTATCTCCAGATAGTGCTCTGATTTGGATGATTTATGTCTTTTAAGAGATCGTTTGTTAGGAACTTGCTCTTTAGCATAGTGATGTTTGGAGGTGAGATGTAAGACCTAGTAGAGGGTCACTGATTTGGATGCTGGTAACAGAGGGTCTGTAGGATTCCAGACTCTTTCTGGCTTCCTGTTAGGTAATACGATCTATTGTTCTTCCCATACATGCTTCTGCCAGGCCCCATGAGGTCCTGGTGGAACACCCTTGGATCTGGAAAAGTATAAATTAAAATAAAAATCTTCCTAGTCTGGAAGCCTGCTTAGTGCTAGATGTGCACACAGGGTGACTTGATGTAAAAGCCTCAGCACCCAGGCATTGCCGCAAGAGCTTTTATCCTCAGTGCTGAAGAAGAATGGTATGGTGGCAGGAGACTTGATGGAGCTTAATGGCCATCAGCTCCATGTTCAGTGAAAATGGGAAGGAAGCGTACACCCTGCATCCCTCAGTGGCTTCTGCATGCATGCACATGTACACACACACACACACACACACACACACACACACACACCCCACACATTCTCCTTTCTATTTAAAGTTAGCCTGCTTGCTTCAAGTACTTGAATAGTAACAGTAAATAATTTCATCTGTATTATTGATGTATTTTCTTCTTTCTCTTCTCAGAAAATAATATTCCCAGTGTACTTATAAGGACAATGATGCCAAGAAAGATCACATCTGAGTTAACCTCTGTGTTCTTAACCACTTTACAAGCTGCCACTGGACAATAGGCCAAAGATAAGATGCTTGCTTCGAGCTTGAAAGTCAAGTGCTATGGTCTAAAGCATAGTGAAACTTGACTGTTATTTTAGTCATTATCTGTGACCAGTACTCAAAGAACAATTCAGTTTTAAGCTTGTTCAGCACTTTCTTCCCGTATCAGAAAAACATCTGTATACCACTGTGATACGGATGTATCTGCCCACATTTTCACATGCTAAAATCTCACTCCCAGTGTGCAATACTAAGAAGACAGAAATGTAATGTAATTGTGGTTTTGGAAGTGGAACTTCTAGGCAGAAAGCTAGGTTAGACGACCTCAGAAACCTGGAGCCCCCAACCACTGTAAGATGAGAGAGACCAAATAAGACCCATATGCATACACATTTCCCATCTCTGCAACATGGTTCCCTGGACCTCTTAAGAGTTTGCTAGCAAGAAGGCCACCACCAGGAGTGGCCCCTTGGCTTTCATCTCCAGAGACATGATTTATAATTACGCTATTTCTTTATAATGTATCCACCCTGTGGTATTACATTATAGCACCAGAAGACAAGGATGCATAAAAAGGAGTTCTGGTTGTTTTTACTAGAAAGGAGAAGAAACAGTTTTTAAAGGGACAAGAACAACAAGAAGCTTTGGAAGCATCAGATAGTATGAGGCCTTGGTCCAAATTTGCATGTGCTTTTGGGTGATATTCTCAAATATTGAGCGTTTTGCTTTATGGTCCCCCCCGAATGACAGGCCTCAGTAATGAAGCAGCCATCACGTGATCTGGGTAGCTAAACAACAGCGTTGCTGAGCAATGGGTGTTGGTGGACAGTTCCCATGCCTCGGTTCATTTTACCCTCTCCACGATCCTGTTAGATCATCATACCTAGTTTCAGATGAAAAAGCGCATTTATACCATCACATGCAACATAAGGTCCCATCTGGCTTCAGAATCCTGCTTCTCGAATTCCAAATCCAATTCCTACTCAGCATCAGAATTCCAAACCCCTGATATTTAAACTCTTGAAACCCTGCCATGATGACTTATGTCCAGGTGTTATTTTCCCCGGTCCTTTCACACCTGTTTTGATTTATCCATTTATTTAGTTTCATCTACCAAAAGAAAAAAATAGGAAAGTCGAGACTCGTTGAGATTGATACATTTCTCCCTTTTTCATTCACACAACTAAATCAGAAGATTTCTCTTTCTGGAGAGAGGTTGTTAAAAGGCATGAAGAACTTTCTAGATTGGAACACAATGACTCTAAGGTTGAGTTCTGTAATAGCCCAGCACCTTGGAACAGAATGGTTTCTGCAGTAATGCTTCACTGTTAGTAGCTAGCTGAACTACTTGAAATCAACAACAGAAAGAGGTTCTTAAGTTAGGTGAAGAGGAAGTAAAAGTAGTACAGTTATTGTGTTCAGACACAGATCTGTGTCCTGGGACCTATGAAAGTACCCAGGCTTTTGTGTCCAGGCAATGAAGTGGACCAGGGACACATGGTTAAAATGGAATGGTTTATTAAGAAAGAGAAAGCACTCCTGAGCACTATGGAGGACCAGAAAACTGAGAGAAAAAGTCATACTCTGGGCCATGAGGGGCATGGCCCTTCAAGGACATTTACCACACAGCATCCACCTTTCACACTGGTACATCACTGCATCTTCTCACTCGTGCCCTGATCCTCACATGAAAACCTAGGAAAGGAGGGGCATCCAGGCTTTATCTGCACATTAATTTATTTTTGTATATTAATCACAATCTTTAGTCTTCACTCTCCAGATCACATTTTGACTGGATAATTTGCCTGAGAATGACTTTGCAATGTTGCTTTCCAGGAGATCACATAGTTTTCATGTATTAAGACACTTTTTTTTCTTTTTGAGACAGAGTTTCTAGCACAGACTGACTTCAAACTCCTTATGTAACTAAGGATGACCTTGAAGTTCTGATCTTCCTGCCTTCACCTCCATTACTTTGGAATCATAGGCATGTTCCACAACACCTAGTTTGTACTAGGGACCACACAAAGGACACTTCACACATGCCAGGCTAGCACACTAACAACAGAGCCATGCATTCAGCCCATCACCTATGCACCTTTATATAATAACTAGTATCTTTTTTTTTTTTTAGGTTCATAGCAGCTTTATTTATAATAGTCAGAAACTGGAAGCAACCCAGATGTCCCTCAACAGAGAAATGGACACAGAAAATGTGGCACATTTACACAATGGAGTACTTTTGCCTAAGAATTTCATAAAGTCATTGTTTTTAATAACTAGTATCTTTATCCTTTAGTGAGTAGTATATGTTAGTTACTGTACTAAGATATTTATATCAATAATGTTAATTCTTACTATAGAAACTGTGAGGTAGATGCTATTATTGGCTCCATTCTAATGACTGAGAAATTGAGACAAGTCAGTGACTCCACAGCACCCTCAGGCCAAGAGGAGACTCCAAAGAAGGAAAGTTTGCTTAACTGGCTTCCTGGAAACATAAAATTAACACTCTAAGCTCAGTACCATTCTGGGTATTGTGAGATCTGCTAACAAAATCTATTCTACTCCTGGTATCAAGAGCTTAGTGTCTACCTTTAGAGCGAATCCCTTTACATGTAAAAACATACAGAAGGGGAATTCCATTGCACAGTTCAATGCAAAAGCAAGATGTGACCAGAAGACTAAAAGGACAGGAAGCAACAGGAACCAAGCTATCTTTCCAGAGACACAAGGTTGTGAGTCCTATGGGAAGGACTAGCCACTGCTGCTCAACTTTGATACCTTCCAAGGATTTAGAGGATGGGTGTTAGAATGCAGCATGCCATGCATCACTCTGCTGCCCAACTGGCACTAGAGAGAAAAGACAGGAAGGAGCTTATGTGTAATTAAGCCCTGATTCTTTCCAAAGGTCCTTTCTGAAGCTCAGTAGTTAAGCTCAGCAAAATAAAAGGGGATTACAATAAAGGAAAGAAAACTGTGCTTCTGATGGGGCTGTGGATAATGGTTCATTATAGGTCAGGAAGGGAGGAAGCTAGCTGGAGGTAGAAGGGGTCTCTAGTCCTGACTATGGAGAGGATATAGCTCAAAATCTGTAATGCAGAAAAGAGAAAGTTCGTGGAGAGCCTTTCAGTTGTGAGCAGGAACAGCTTTCAGTTTTTATTTCTTTCCTTGCGACATGATTTGTTCTGACTTGATAGTGCCTTTCCAGCAAAGCCTGCCTGCACATGTGCTAATTAACAGGCACACAGAATAGTCCCAAGCCCGCCTCCTGATGAGAGTCCAGAAAACAAGCTGAGGAGATCCAAGAGAGTAAAAGACATACAGTGCCAACTCCCAAACCAAAGTTGTCAGTGTGTGGCTGAGGCTGATGAAAATTCATTATCCTTTTGTCACTAGGGTACTGGGATCTGGTAATTCAATATTTCACAGGTACCCTAAACAACTGGAAAAAAAAAGAGGACTAGCAATTAATTAAGCATCTATTCTGTCCCAAGATCATTTCTAAAGGTTGTTATATAAACTAAGAGGAAATAAAAATTAAGTAAATGAATGTGCCTTATAATGAGGTTTATTTATATTAGTCCATGGAAACTGGTCCACTCTAAGAAGCTGGGGTGGAAGGTAAAGTTCACTCAGGAAAAGTTAGGTCAGTTTCTCCAATTATGAATTAAATGTCCAAAGCCACCTCTTAAAACTTATTGAGAATACCCATTATCTTATATTTACCTAAAATCACATATGTAACATATGAGCATATATGTAGACACATACATACAGTTTAAATGAAATTATACCCTGTCTTAATTTGGGTGTCTACTGTTGCAACAAAACACCATGAAAAAAAAGGCAAGTTGGGGAGGAAAGGGTTTATTATATGGCTCATACTTACACAGCTCTGCTCATTATTAAAGGATGTCAGAAAAGGAACTCAAACAGGGCAGGAACCTGGAGGCAAGAGTTGTTGCCAAGGCCATGGAAGGATGCTGTTTATTATTGACTTACCCCCCCCCATAGCTTGCTCATACTGCTTTCTTATAGACCCCAGGACCCACCAGCTAAGGGATGGCACCACCCACAATGGGCTGGGCCTTTCTCCACCAATCACTAATTAAGAAAATAGCTTACAGCCAGATCTTATGGAGGCATTTTCTCAATTGATATTCTTCCTCTCAAATGACTTCAGCTTATGTCAAGTTGACACAAAGCCCACCACATACTAGTTGGGGTTAAAACACACCCCCAAGAGCCACAGATTAACAAAACCGTCAGTGCTAGGTATATTGATCAAGGTAGTCAAAGAGACTACCTAAACCATATAAGCAATTATTGTTGTCCTTGATTGCCACCCAGAATGGGAAGGTAAGAGTGCACTGAGCAGGATACTATGTCCTCCTCAGTTTCCAAACTTGAGGAATTGAGCTAGAACCAACCTAGAGGTCTCCTTCCAGAGAACTAACTCTTATAGTATCCAAAGATACAATTCAAGTTGCCAGTAGAGAAAAGCCATTAAGAGTCCTACCTAGTCTACTTAGTAAAGTTTGTGAATCACAACAATGACCATAGAGCAAGATGGCCTTAAAGCTACAACAGTGGCACATTTATCTTGAGAGTAACCTGAAAAGGATACTGTTTTGCTGGGGCAAACACATAAAGAAGTGTTTTCCTGAAGTGAACACAGGTGAAAGGCTAAGGCAGACTCATAAATGAACATTGTGCTGAAGCAGACACAGGTGAAATGATGTTCTGCTAAAGCAAGCACGTGAAAGGACAGATGATAAAGGATTCTTCGCTAATGACATGCATGTATTAGTCTGCCTTACATTGTGTGGTTGAGCTGCATTTGTTGGGACTCCATAGAAAGAAATGCACCAAAAAACATCTGGTGGTTTGCTGAAGTTTCTTGCCACTTCTGGCTGATTGGCAGAGTGATGGCAGCTGAGGCAAGATCCATGGAGGACATATGACGTTTGGAGGGAGCATAAATAGGATGGACAGTGAAGAAATTGAGCTTGGCTTGCTTGCATAGATAAATGCCTGTTGTCTCTCATCTTCACTGACCCTTATTTTACTGAGAGAGAATTTTTCCTGGTATTCCCGTTGGCCCTCATCCCTCCTCCTTACCTGTGCCAAGGCTGAGACCTGGCTGTCTCTACTAGATAGTGCCACCACTGTTGATTCATGTTTGCTGTCCCGACTACTGAACTGGACTGCTGGTGAATCTGTGGAGTGTTTGCGAGTGATCAAGCTGTCACTGCAGACTCCTGTGACCTGAATTGCTGATTTCCTGAAAACACAGATGGGATTTGCTCCAAAGAACCATTTCTAAACAGGTTCACTTCCCCCATATCCTTCCTTCCCCACTACCTCTGGTGGGTGGTAGGTTAGAAGAGAGGTAAAAGTATTTAAGAACCATCATTAAAAGAAGGCTTTGAAAAAAATAAAGTTACAGTAACCAATGACTGTCTGATTGGTCTTAAGGCCCACTAATGCATGGGGAACTCATGGCTGGTACTTTAAATCTAGCTAACTACCTATGGCTGGTGAAATAGTCAAGAACCCTAAAGGAGAACTCGCTATCACCTTCCTAAATGATTATGACCCCAAACTGTGCTCTAAGTACCTTACCTTATGCCCACAGGTAATTGTAACTCTCCACCTTTCCAAGCTTCTTTCTGCAACAGATACATCATCACAGAATTCCACAACATTCTACGGGGTGCTCAGCCATGCTGATATATGTACAACACAATCATTACACTGAAGACACAGGGATATCTCAATAGAGGTGGCAGAAAAATTGTAAGAACCAAAATACTAACTAGGACATCGGCTGAGTGATCTTGTCCTCTATAGATGACAAGGAAGCTGCACTCATGAATTCTCAACTATACGGTCACCTAAGCAAGGCCCAAATAGTGACAGCACCAGTTGGCATGCTAATGTGGATTGTGGAATCTCACAAGGCTCCACTCTTAGATGAAGAGCTATGAGAGAGAGGATCATTCTTTTCCAGTGATGAGGTGCTGATAGGTTATATAATCTCAAGTGATCAGTCCTAAATACACATACTTATGAGCAACACTGACTAAACACAGTAGATTGTATATATACATATACTTGTGCATATGAGTACACAAATATACTTGTATATATCACAGTAATAATTTTAAAATAAAAGGTCATGAATTTGAGGAGGAGTATGCGACACAAGAGGAATTAGAAAGGGGAGAAGAAAGGCTTGGAATATTGTAAATACATTACTCATGCATGGAATTTTCTAAAGAAAAAAATACAAAAAATCAAAACACATTTATTCCCTAAGGAAATTCAGATGATATTACTGTGTGTCGGCTTAATTACCTATGTATGAATTCTTTGCATATGGCTCTACATCCTTATACATGGACACAAGCATCTGTTGAAACCCTGTAGATATGGATCTAGAATGCACTGGAGGGCCACACTAACTCAAAGGGTAAGTGAACAGCCTCAGACTCACAGAACAAAAACCGGGAATGTACTTTGTAACTAAGAGATTTGCTTCTGTCGTGAGGGTAGCTGTTGTCTAGTTCCCCCTTTTAATTTGGCTATGGCAGTGTAGGCAAAATTAAATAGAACTCCAGATATAGCTGCTAGCTGAGGGTTGTGAATAGGTTCCTGATTGGATCGGGGTCCATGCCTGGACTAGTCTACTGAGAAAGTTGGAAGCTCGGGCTAAGGACTGAATGGTAAAGGTGGCTGCTGGCTGCATGCTCCCTCTACTCTACATCTACAGATTAAGCCCGGTTTTGCTCATGTTTTCATAGTTTAGGATTCAGACCACTTGCGAGAACACTGCAGCAGTTCTGGAATCAAATGTTTCTTCCAGCTCAAAATCAAGTTATCATGAATATTAACATTGTCACTCATTTCCATGGCAACAAACAAACTGAAAGAATTAACACAGCAAAGGAAAGCTACCCTAGTCCATAGTTTTGTATATTCTAGTCCAAGATCAGGGAGCCCACCGCTTTGACCCTGTAATGGGGCAGCGTGTCATGGTGAGGATACAAAAGAAGAAACTGTTCACAGGGCACTCAGAAAGCAGAGAAAGAGAGGAAGAGATGAGAGAACCACTATCCTTCCAGAACACACCCGAAGTACAAGAACCTGCTTCCCAAGGATTCTACTATCTCCCCAAGAATGCAAATATAGGGCCTCAGCCTTCAACACATGGATTTGGGGTGACATTACATGAAACTATAACAAAGACTTACTTTTACTGAGTGATTACTGTGTGGGAGGTATTTTCTAAATATTTACATGTACACCTCATTAAATTATCATAGTATAATACAAAGTATATGATTTCTAGTGTAATACCCTATTATACACACACACACACACACAGAGAGAGAGAGAGAGAGAGAGAGAGAGAGAGAGAGAGAGAGATGACAACACAGACACAGACGTTGAGAGGCCAAACTTGTCGAGAGGTCACTGAAAGGATATCACATATGTGCAGGGTATTAGCAAAATAAAATGTAGATAACCTTGACTTGGAGTTGGGTCAGCTGTGCCAAGGATGTTTTGATTCCCAGAGATGCACTATCTAGAAATGCAGGCTAGAGCCAGGCTGTCATTTATGGACCTACTGGGTATGACTCTCAGGACATGTGAAGAAGGCCATCCAGTTGACTTGCACATAGATTGGCAACTATGAATCTGCTGAGGGATTTGTGAAGTTGTAGAGATTCAGCATTCAAACTAGTGGAGGACAGAAGTGTCATCTTTACCACACTGCCAGCAAGAAAGAGGTCAAGGGTGTGTTGTTGAGTTTTGTTGAACACATTTCTTCTTTTGATAATGGCAAAAGTGCCACAGTATATTCTCCTTCACTTGGATTTTTGTCTTTAGGGAGCTAGTCTTCTCCTCTGGCTGGGACACAACAGAGTGAGGACAGAGAAAAAAAATCAAATCAGGGCTTAAGAAGAATCAGCACTGAAAGCCCAGGAAGATCATAATGAACACACAAGGTCATGAAATAAGGAACTGAAGAAATTCTGAGACATGGAAATGAAGGCAGAGAACCACTGGAGAAGGAGATGGCCAGCCTATTGGCACCATGGTCAAATGTGGAAGCCAAATAAATTATCCATACAAATACATATGAAATTATCCATACAAATCCAGTACACTGGCAGACATGGATCAATACAAATGTGAATTTCTCAAATAGAAAGAGGTATCATATCACAGGTAAGAAAAGCAGCATACTAAATGATGTACCAAATAATGAAACAGAGAGTAACAAGAACAGCTAATAATAATATTATAATTATAAAAATAAAATATTGGTAATAGATCATGACATTCAAAATGCTTGTGGCATTAAAATATTGGTATTTCTCTCTTTCTCTGGTAGAGTGCTAATTTATATTTATTAATTTTCAAAACTCTAATCAATTGTGTTGACATATTTGGTTATTTGCCTATTTATATACTGATGTTTGAAAGAGAGACAAATTGGGAGGGGGAGGAAATAGGGTTAGTTTTTTGTTTTTGTTTTTGTTTTTCACTTTGATATTTTTTCGGTGGGGTAACCAGGACCGGAGATATCATTTGAAATGTAAATAAAGAAAATATGTAATAAAAAATAAAATAAACAGACAAACAAAAGAACCCCCCCAAAAAAGAGAGACAAATTATAGGTTGCTCCCAAAAAGTATGGAAATTTGAATGTATAAAAGCAGCAAGAACTCTCTTTTTATAACACTTAGTAGGAAGGTATATTTTGCAGCATTCATTCACTTCAGAGCAGCACTGGCAATAACACACTCTGTCAACTCAAAGGTGGCATCAAAGGATCAAGTAGTGGATCTGGAAAATGTCTCAGAGCTTCCTTCGTCAAAATCATAAAATTATCAGGCTGGAGAAAAGCCCTACTACCAACATGGCAGCTCACAACCATGGTAACTCCAGTTCACGGGTTCTGATTCCCTCTTTGGCCTCCAGTGGCTCTGCATGGCTGTGGTGCATATTCATACATGAAAGCAAAATGCTCAGACACATGAGATAAATTTCCTAGTTAGGTTTTCTACTGCTGTGATGAAACACCATGACCAAAGCAAGTAGAGGAGAGGGTTTATTTGGCTTGTCACTGTTTGTCATTGAAAGGGGTCAGGACAGGAGCTCAAGGAGAGAAGATACCTGGAGGCAGGAGCTGATGTAGAGGCCATGGAGGGGTGAAACTTACTGGCTTGTTCCTCAGACCTTGCTTAGCCTGCTTTCTTATAAAACCCAGGACCACCAGCTCAGGGGTGTCCCCAACCGCAATAGGATGAGCCCTCCCACATCAATCATTAATTAAGAAAATGCCCTACAGCATTTTCTTATGGAGGATTTTTTTCAACTGAGGTTCCCTCCTTTCAGACAACTCTAGCTTCTATTGAGTAGACATAAAACAATAAAAATAAATAATTCTTTTTAAAAAAACACATAAAAATAAAAACAACCCCACCATGGCATAATAGGCATGTAGTAATATGGTGGAGGAATGTGTTTGTAATACACTTGTCTAACTAGGATTCACAACCAGAACAGCTTAAAATTCCCAAAACTCCAGCAAAAAGTAGAAAGTAAGCCAAAGAAACTTCACCAAGGGTTACATTCCAATGACCAATAAGCATATGGAAAGGAGATCAGCTTCATTATCTGATAAAAAGATGCAAACTGGAAACACAATGAGATCCCATTGCATATCTACAAGGAAAGCGAAAATGAAAACAGTAAGTGTTGGCAGGGCTGTGGAGAAGTTGGAGCTCTTACATGCTGCTAATTCAACTGCTAAGGAGTAGAACTCTTTGGTAATATATATTTAAAGCAAAAAGTGCATGCAATACATGGTACTAAATATATATACTCAACAAAATGCTTTACAATGTACACCAAAGAGTGCACAAGCGTATTCAGAATAGCACTAATCCCAGCAGATAAAAAGGAGAATGAAAGCAAATGTGCAATGCTTCTCAGGAGTAGAGCAGATAAATACATCAGATGTATTCATACAATAGATGCTGTCCAGAAGGGAAAAAATGAAATGGCTACTATCATACTCAACACCAGGATGAGTTTCACAAACACAACACTGAGTAAAACAAGTCAGACACAGAGAAATATACCATGTGCCTACATGTGTATACAAAGCTCAAAATAGATAAAACTTAAATCTTTTAAGATCAAAACCATGGATAAAGATAAGGGTAATGACTGAAACATATCTAGAGATTCTTGGAGAAGCCCAGACCTGTTCTACAGTCTAAGTATTGCTTTCATGAACATTTGATATCTTGTACAAAGTCTGGATCCACTCCATTAAAGAACTGCATCCTGGGCTGACAGAGATGACTTAGCAGCTTTTAGAGAACACAAGTGTCGCTAACTCCAGTTTACAGGAATCCAATTCCTGTGGCTTCCATGGACACTTCTACTCACTTATGTTTCACGTGCACACACACACACACACACACAAATTAAAACTAATAAAAATAATTTTTCAGTAATTTATTCTTCATACATTAGTATGAAACCAATACATCCAACTGTAATTTTTCCTCCCTCCTTCTGTCCCTCACCTCCTCCATTCCACCCCACCTCTTCCTTCCCTATCTATTCTTCCTTCATATTCCTTCAGAAAAAGGAAGACTTCCCAGGGATATCAACCAAACATGGCATATCAAGTTGCAATAAGATTAGGTAGGTACCTTCCTTCATATTAAGGCTGGACAAGGCAACCCCGTAGGAGGACAAGGGTCCCCAAAGCAGGCACAAACATAAGAAATAGCCTCATGCTCCCTCTATTAGGAGTCCCACAAAAACACCAAGCTACACAACTATAACATATATATATACAGAGGACCTAGGTTAGACCCATGCCAGCTCCCTGATTGTCAGTTCAGTCTCAGTGAGCCCCTATGCAGTCAGGTTTGTTGGTTCTGTGGGTTTTCTTACGGTGTCTTTGACCCATCCTCTGACTCCTACAATCCTTCCTCTACCTCTTTAGCAGAATTTCCCCACATCTGCCTAATGTTTAGCTGTGAGTCTCTGCATCTGTTTCCATCAGTTGCTGGATAAAGTCTATCCGATGACAATTAGGTTGGGCACTAATCTTTGAGTATAGCAGAACATCATTAGGAAACATTCATTGACATTTTTTGACAGTCATGTTTCGTTATATCCTAAGTCTCTAGGCCATCAGGCCTCTGGTTTCTGGTCCTCCAGGCAGTGTCAGGAGTGGGTTCACTCTCATGGCAGGGGTCTCAAGCTGGATTGATCACTGGTTAGCCACTCCTGAGATTTCTGATTGCCACCTTTACCCCAGCACAACATGCTGGCAGGACAAATTATAGGTCCAAAATTTTGTGGCTGGACTGGTGTCCCAAGTCCTCCAGTGGGAGTCTTGCATGATTTCAGGAGAAGACTGGTTCAACAGAAGAAAAGAGAAAGAGAAATGTGGTACATTTACACAATGGGGTATTACTCAGCTATTGAAAACAATGTCATTATGAAGTTTGCAGGCAAATGGATTGAAGTAGAACTAATGTTCTGAGCAAGGTAACCCAGACACAGAAAGACTAATATGGTATGTACTCTCCTATAAGTGGATATAAACTGTAAAATAAAAGATAAATCATGCTGTAATCCACAGACCCAGAGAGGCTAAGTAACATGGAGGGCTTAAGTGGGGGTGCATGGGTCTCCCTAGGTAGATGTACTAAAATAGATAGTGCAGGTAGACTCAGAGATGAGTACAGGAGAGATCAGGTCGAAAGAGGACGGAGGAAGAGAGTATTGGGAGAGACAACTGGAATTGGGGATAAAAGTAATTTTTAAAAAAAAAAGTATGTTTTTTTTTCTGTGTATGCATTCTTACTTTCTTAAAAATAATTAAAAACTATGTCATGTAGGTGTGATAGCTCCACCTTCAAAAAGTACAGACAAAAGATTCCTGGAGCAAGCTGGCTAAGTGAGACTCGTTGAGTTGGCAAGCTCTGGCTTTGATTAAGGAAGAATGAGGAGGTAGAAGCTCAATTGGGGAAGTTTCTTTTCATATACTTCAGCTCTCTAAATGGATACGTGCACTCATGTGAGCTCACACATCAACACACATATACACATGATTGTATGTCATACACATAAACACACGAAAGAAGAAAAATAAGCAAAATAAATTGATAAGTGTTCTCAGATAGAGGATGAGGTAAAAACCATGACAACAGCAACTACTTCCTGAGCAGAAAGGGGGATACTCCAGGAAGTGTGAGGAAAAGGAAACCAGGACCCGAGAACCATCTATGCCTGGCCACATTGCTGTTAGCCAAAGGTAACAGACCATTTGTTCACCCATCCATCCAAGCATCCACCAACTTATCCATTTACTTGTCTTTGCGTGCATTCATCTATCAATCCATGCACACATCCAGCCATGCATCCATTGATCCACTCATGCATGCATGCATGCATGCATGCACCCATCTATCTATCCACCCATCCATCCTTCCTTCATCCATTCATTCCATTCATCCATCCTACCAGCCAGCCACCTACACACTCATCATTTCAGTCTTCTATCCAACCACACATCCACAGCTCATCCAAACATTCATCTGTAGACCACTAGCCTGGAATCCACAGCAATACTTCTGCCTCAGTCAAATTCTGAGATTATAGGCATGTGCCACCACCACCATGTCCAACTTAAGTTCTGCTTTTAAAAACATATTTTCAATTTTGTGTCCTCATTTAATGCAGTGAATAAATCAGTTTAATGGAGCAGTGGGTAAGCCTGCTGAGTTGACAGGCATCCTTTTCATTTATCATATATATAT